>CAPT01000137.1:0-51309 GCA_001039675.1 Nakaseomyces delphensis CBS 2170
AAAAAAAGGGCATTGTTAGTTCAGATGTCAATTTGGTGGGGTCAAACGTAATTAGTTTGAAGTTTTCATATGTTGTGGTTGGCTGGGAATTATCCACTGCATTGTTTTTCTTTTGTAGTTTAGTTCGTAGTTCATAAATTTGAAGGTAAAAAAAAAGATAAAATAGAGATGAATTGAAGAAACTGAACATTACTTCAGTACTATCACGTTCTTATACAATAACCGGCGAATCAATATTATCTTCGCCGAGATGTTGGCGTACCGATTTATTCGAAACTGTAGTTTGGAATTGAGTAGAGTTATCCATGCAATGGTATCAGGTTCCATATCAATAAGAATAGATATGAAAATTTGTATGGTTTCGTGGTCTAGTTGGTTATGGCATCTGCTTAACACGCAGAACGTCCCCAGTTCGATCCTGGGCGAAATCATTTTTTTTTTTTAGTTTCGTTCATCTAATAATTTACAATGGTGCAATGATTTGAAATCTAAAGAGAAGAATACACGACGTTAAAATAAATGTTTTTATTTTTATATGTTCCCTTATCCTTTGTTCTTTTATTATTTCTATCATTTCAGTAGTTATACAAGCACCCTTTTAAACATAGCTACAGGGACAAATTTATGGAATATATACATAACTATGTAAAAGTAAAGATAAAATTCCTACTTTTTATCTCACAATGCTAAAACCTATACCCTAGATGCAAAACGTGTGGTCAATATTGCAACAAAAAAAATATCACTTTATAAAGATTTTTTTTTTCTGTAATAAATTCCAAATGGGTTTACTTCTCAGACATAATCGTTCTGTTCCATTTCCAAATCTTTACCCCAGTTGGCTCTTCCCCAAGATATAGTGCAGGTTAGTTCTCGGTTAAAATTTTGTGCAATGGAAAAGGTTATGTATTTCATAGAAATTGAGAAATTCCTGTAATTACCATAACCCTAACTTGTTTAATCACAAATGTGAAAAAATACCCTTAAACGTTAACAGAGATTGCGCCTGCATCAACTGAGATATTGTCTGGAATGTTAACTGTGAGATTATATGATGAAAGTAAATTATCTATATTAACGGTTTTACCTTTGACGCCCATTCTGTAATCACTCCATGGGATGACATTATAATGCGACACATGGATTAATCAGCATGTAGTAGGTTTAAAAAATAATAAGAATATCAAATGCAATTTATTTTTTTACCGTCAGAATTATGCAAATCAGTGCCCCTACCCAAGGCATTGATTGTGAGGAAAATGGAGTCCGAATGATCGAATGTAAAAAAGTACTTCGAAATAATTAATCAATACAAATTGGATAATAATTCTGCCCATACTTTTTAGTTGTCCGGTATTCTCGTTTCAACTATTCATTCAACCAATAAAGGAGATGGACTATCCACATATAAAATGAATGTAACCAATATTTTTGTCCTACTGAGCAATATAACAAGCTATATCCGAAAACACAGACTTTATGAATTTTAATGCCCATTTGTCGACTCCATCTTCCTCATTTTCCTATAAGGCAAAAAAAAAATTGAAGCATAAAGAGACAATCCAAAATTTTTTAAATATAATTATTGTTCTTTAAATATGAACATAATTTTTTTTAATGCAGAAAATAAAAATATTAAGTTGTTAAAATTGTTTTTCCATAGAAACCACTGTCCTGCCATATTACAATAAAATGGAAAGCCTTATTTAGTTTTTCTATACTCCTGAACGCCCACATAGGAAACCATTCAACATCTTGTCTACTTTTTTCTTTTTTTCAAGTTTCCCTACAGTTCCTTATGAAGTATTTTTGTAAAATTAATAATTTGCAGTCCTTAAAAACGAGATTGAAGTGGACTGCCAAGCTGATCTGGAATTACTAAGCTGCAGGTGGGAAAAAAGAAACAAGCGTTCCGAAATTAATATTGAACTGAGTGGCAGGCAAGTTGCAATTGTGAATAGAAAAAGAAATGACGTATTTGGTCTATTCCACCCACTCATACAGACAACCATGCTTCCTACAAACGCACAAAAAGCAACATTTAATTGATCCTCCCACCCGCCCACCCTTAGATCTACTTCCTCCCCCCACTTTCCTTTTTAAAATGTGTAATAGAAATTAATAATGAGGTTGCAAGAATTATTGGTCATACTTGGAGTTCGCTGTAGTAAGACTCACAAAGGTAGGGAACGGCCTATTTACATTCTTACTGCGTTTCGTACCACCACATCCAACGGTAATCAGAGTGGGGTTATAGATAAGAGGGGGATAGGTTTTTATGAGTAGATATCATTCTAACTGCGTAACAACTATATTGTTCATATTAATCCCACTAATAATCCCATTATCTTCAAGGCTTCTTTTTTTTTTATTAATAAACAAAAATCGTGCAGCCTTTCTGTGAAAAGTGGCTTTGAAAACTCCTTTGAAAAAAAATCTATAAGCGATGATGTGTCCCGAATATTAGAAAAGAAGGGATGTGTTTACTAAATATATTAATATTAGTCCATTACGCAGCCGCTATCGATTTAAGTTTAATTACACAATGTGTTAATGCTGCTTCCTGCTTTTCCCAAAGCACCATCACGCCAAGGACGCATGGTTAAGACAATTTCAGTATTCCAATATTTCTAAGAAGCTAACTCGAGTCTGCTTGAGGTTATATTGCGCACTATTCCTATCCTTGATATTGTAGTTATTAACAGTTTGAATCCAACAAAAAAAAGTGGGATATTAACGCATTTTCTTTTATTGCATTTTCTTTTTTAAGTTGACTTTCTTTTTAGTTGAGTTAATAACTGATTTTCAGTCTAATAGGGATAATTTACATGGTTTCCTAACTTTCTATATTTTTCTAACCGTTTCCAAATTGTAAGTTCTTGTGCCGCTATTGCGGTATCTAGGTAAAAGCAACAGAAATTGCGCCGAAATCGAAATACTATTTCTGCTAAACTATTTTCTTTGTGATCCTGAAATACTTCACATCCGTACTAAACACGAATCAAGTATTTATTAATTCTCGGCACATTAAATGATAGCTGTTTTTGTTTATTTCGATAGAATCTGGAACGTTAGAAATCTTGAAAGTAGCTCATTATTTATAGAAATAGAGGCAGGATCTTATCTTTATTTTTTTTTGGTCCCTTAGTAGACGATAGACTTCAGTTTGTTCAAAAACATCTGATTTGGTTCATTTTTTAGAGGCTTTAGATTTGCACTTTTTATACTCTCTATAACAGAGCACATTTGCGTCTTACTCGGAGACGCAGATATAACATGTCCCAATTCCTCAAACTTTTCAGCTGTTTGTTGCTGGTGGTTATCCATCAATGAGCGATTTGCTACCACTATTAAAGGTTTATTCAGCCTTAGCGAGTCTAGGATTGATCCAGTACCTGCATGCGACACTACTAAATCAGCGTGATTGGCAAGCAGCGAGTCTATTTCGTTCGAATATGGGAACCCCACGATTTCAAATTTAAAGGGTTGCTGGCAGCGATAAACCACCAAGTTTCTCAATCCAGACAACTGCTCATTTCCTGGTCCTTCAACTTGCCCTTTCTCAATTGAAACATCTCCCGCAAGGTCGCGACATGCCGTATTGAACTCCACATCATACTCTTTACCATACTGTATAATTAACCTCTCATAACCTTCCTTGGCAAGAGTAGCCAATACCTCTTTGCTCAACATACAATCAACCAAAGCAGGAAACGGGACCGTGGCACCACACGTAACAAAACAACTCCTCATCTCTTTGTTCTTTTTCCTTGTGAGGTTATAAATACAGATAAGTACAAAAAATAACTCGCACCCGCTTCTTACAATAGATACAGTTAGTTAGTACTTCATGATAGATGCGATCAATATTACAAGTATAGTTTGTCTTGAGTTATATAACATCACCAGATCATATTTGACTATATGATCATGTGACATATAAAAGTTCTGGCAGGGTAACATCTGGATTTTTGTTTGTGTGTGTGGCAAACAGAAATCTTCTTATAAGAAGGACTGGAGACTCTTGGGGGGAGGCAATGTAAACTACATCCACTCCATGACCTTGAAACAGAAGCTGTCTCTACTCTATATCTTCAATTGAGTAAATTATATAAGGTGAAAAACTAGGAAAAGAGGTTTGAGTTATTACAGCGGGAAGGAAAAAAAAGAAGCCAAAAGAAATACAAGGAAGACAATATGACAGCTGCCGTCGGTAATGTGCCTGTGTCGATGAATGTACACGAGAGTAGTATTAAGCCCTACTTTGAACACAAGATTCAGGAGACAGAGATCATGATACGTGCCAAGACCGAGAATTTGAGGAGACTTGAAGCTCAGAGAAACGCTCTAAATGACAAGGTGCGTTTTATCAAGGATGAGCTGCGTTTACTGCAAGAACCTGGGTCCTATGTGGGTGAGGTGATCAAAGTTGTCTCTGACAAGAAGGTGCTGGTCAAGGTTCAACCAGAGGGTAAATATATTGTCGATGTGGCCAAGGATATCAATGTCAAGGATCTGAAAGCATCTCAGCGTGTCTGTCTGAGGAGTGACTCCTACATGTTGCATAAAGTGCTGGAGAACAAAGCGGATCCACTGGTTTCCTTGATGATGGTTGAGAAAGTGCCCGATTCCACCTATGATATGGTCGGTGGTCTGACGAAACAGATCAAGGAGATCAAGGAGGTTATCGAATTGCCAGTTAAACACCCAGAATTGTTTGAAAGTTTGGGTATAGCACAGCCTAAGGGTGTTATATTGTATGGCCCACCAGGTACAGGTAAGACGCTGCTGGCAAGAGCTGTTGCACATCACACAGACTGTAAATTCATAAGAGTTAGTGGTGCCGAGTTGGTGCAGAAGTACATCGGTGAAGGTTCACGTATGGTCCGTGAGCTTTTCGTCATGGCCCGAGAGCATGCGCCTTCGATCATCTTCATGGATGAAATCGATTCTATAGGTTCCAGTCGTGTCGAGGGTGGCGGATCGGGCGGTGGTGATTCCGAAGTGCAAAGAACCATGCTGGAATTGTTGAACCAACTGGATGGGTTCGAGACTTCCAAGAACATCAAGATCATCATGGCAACGAACAGATTAGATATATTAGATCCGGCACTGCTGAGACCAGGTAGAATAGACAGAAAAATTGAATTCCCACCACCAACTGTGGCCGCCAGGACTGAAATTCTGCGTATCCACTCCAGGAAGATGAACTTGACCCGTGGTATCAACTTGAGGAAAATAGCAGAAAAGATGAACGGCTGCTCCGGTGCAGACGTCAAAGGTGTCTGCACAGAAGCAGGTATGTATGCGCTAAGGGAGAGAAGAATACACGTCACGCAGGAGGATTTCGAACTGGCCGTCGGTAAGGTCATGAACAAAAACCAAGAAACAGCTATCTCCGAAGCGAAATTGTTCAAGTAAAAAAAAACAATACCGTTTTATGTAGTACCTTATATACTCAATACATTTTGTGTGCTATAAGACATTATCATAGAGAGTTCTTCCGTTATCTCCCCCCATTGTTCCCATGAACAAGACATTGAAATATTGTATGTCATATGTAACGTATATAGCGATCTTTTTTGCTCTTTTTTTTCAGTTGCTGCTCACCCTCCCCCCCTTCACCGTTGAGAGTCTCTTTGACGTCTTTGTTATTTCTTCAATAATTGAACTTTAAAACATGGAACATTATATATTTTACTTTTTGGTGTTTTCTGTTTTCTTCTAAGAAGATTAAGTGTTCCTAAGCTCATTGAACACTCTGGAAATTGATTAATTGAGAAATATCGGTTTTTTTTCCTTCTCTTTTTCTCCAATTGCAGCCTCAGAAATTCAAATAAGGAAGAAAATAAATAAAGGAAAGATTCGGAGGGATTTTATTATCTGGTCTTGAAAGAACGTTTTTCTAGAAGATTAAGAGTAACGCTGAGATTTACAAGTTTTTGAAAGGTTTCTTTGTGTTTTCTATCTGTTGAAAAGTAGTTACTAGGATTAGGACTTTTCCCAGCGCATAAAAGTTTAACTACCAAGAAGTACTTTTTTGGTTTCCTTAATATCTGGTTTAAAACAAACAAAAAAAGAAATAGATAAAAGTCAAATAAACGTTTGATATTTCTTACTCGAATACTGAATAAAATAAAAAGTTAGAATTGATAGACCCACCAGGCTAAGAAATCAACTGATAATGACTGATCAAGAAACCGTAAGGGCCACATCTAAGGATCCCGAGGCTACACCACCGAACGCGGACGAAAATCAGAAGCCGCCTCTGAAAAAGTCCGACGACTACCATAACAATGGCAGTAATAGAAGTGACGGCTCTAACAATGGCTATAATGGCGCTAATAGAGGGAACTACCATAATAATTACAATAGGTCTTACCAGTCCAGGGGTAATAATAACAGGTACAACAAATACAACGGTGGCAGGAATAATTCCCAGAATGGGAACATGTCGCACGGTTATTACAACAATTATAACAACTCAGGCAACAACAGATATAATAACGGATACAACAAGCATAACAGAAGTCAGCAATTGAATGCAGCTGGTATGCAATGGGCCGGTTACTATGGTAACCAAATGTATTATTTTCCGCAAAGTATGGGCGCAATGGGAAACCCAGCTGGTATGGATATGGCTGCCGTTATGGCAGCCCAACAAGTTATGATGGGATCACCTCAACGTAGTGTAAGCCCACCTGTACAATCAGAAACACCACCTGCTAAAAAGGTAGAAATTACTAAAAAAACTGGTGAGCATCTGGATCTTGACGAAATTAGGGCACAACATCAAGCTAAAATTGCCCATATCAATCCTTCTGTTGTGGGTGATGAAAACCCTACGTCAACAGAATCCAAAGAAATCACTTCACAACAAACTGAAGTCGTCGCAGAGAAGGAGCCTTCTCAAGAAGCTGCACCTGTTGAAAAGAGTAAAGACGTTTCAGATGTTAGGAAGTTATTTTTGGAGCAAGTGAAACTTCGTAAAGCAGCAATCGAAAAGGCTAAGAATAAAGAAGCACAAGAGAAGGATTTAGAGCTCAAGGGCTCAATTAGTGACAGCCGGGAAATTGAAGATTTAAAACCTATTGAGGCTACTGTTGAAGTAAACGAGACAACGACTCAGGAGGAATCAGCTACGGATAATATTCAAACTGAAACTCCAAAACCAGAAGCTGCTGAAGTAAAGCCACCTACCTTTGCAGAACTTCTCAGGCTGAAAAAGGAAAAGGCACAAGAAGAACAAGCTTCCCAACATGCTGGACCTGGAGCTAACGGATTGGATGAAGACAGACAATTGTTATCGAAAGAGGAGTCTGTTCCCGAAACTACTAGTGGAGAGACAACTAAATCAGAAATATATGAAAATACCGCTGAAGACAAAGTTCCAATAAAAAAAGTTGTTCTTGAGGATCCAAAGGAGGAGGAAACTGCAACGACTGAAGATGAGACTATAACTAATGAAACTAATGAACAAACAGGATCACCACCATCTGATAGATTAACTGTTACACAATTGCTTGAGAGACTTCAGAAAGTACCAGCTGTTGAAGATATCTATTCGCACATTTATCCTTCCGATGTCGAAAAACCTGATGAGAAGTATAGAAAGGAGAACGTTAAATATACATATGGCCCAAGTTTCTTGTTACAATTCCAGGACAAAGTTAAGGCATTCCCTGATGATCCTTGGCAACTAAGCACCGCTGCGAAAATTGTCATCCCACCTAGTATTTCCAAGTCAAAATCCAGAGATTCCGCCAGATTCAATAATAACAGTATGGGTGGACGTATGGGAGACTTTAGAAATGGATCTATGAGGGGTATGGATATGAGAACGAATTCAAAGGTCAATTCTAAGAGGAAATCTAAAAGAATGGATGATAGGAGATCAACAAGAACGTCTTATACTTCAAGAAGAGACCGTGAGAGGGCAGAGGAAAGGAGAGAGGAAGAAAATAAACCTGAAGTTGCACCTCTTGTACCAAGTGCTAATAGATGGGTTCCAAAATCGAAGAAAAAGCAGGAGACTGAAAAGAAGCTGGCTCCAGATGGAACAGAATTATTGGATAAAGAAGAGGTCGAAAGAAAGATGAAATCTTTGCTAAATAAGCTTACCTTGGAAAAATTCGACCCAATTTCTAATGAAATGCTAGCAATTGCTAACCAATCCAAATGGGAAACTGAGGGTGAGACTTTGAAACTAGTTATTGAACAGATCTTTCATAAAGCATGTGATGAACCACATTGGTCCTCTATGTATGCACAATTATGTGGTAAGGTTGTGAAAGAATTAAATCCAGAAATTAAAGACTCTACAAACGAAGGCAAGGTTGGCCCTAAATTGGTTCTTCACTACCTAGTGGCCAGATGTCACACAGAGTTTGAAAAGGGTTGGACTGACAAGCTGCCAACTAATGCTGATGGTAATCCACAAGAACCAGAAATGTTGTCCGATGAATATTATAAGGCAGCTGCAGCAAAGAGAAGGGGGCTTGGTCTGGTACGTTTCATCGGTTTCTTGTACCGTTTGAACCTACTAACAGGTAAAATGATATTCGAATGTTTCCGTAGACTGATGAAAGATCTTACAGATGCTCCTTCTGAGGAAATTATGGAATCAGTGGTGGAATTGCTGGACACTGTAGGTGAACAGTTTGAAACAGATAGCTTTAGAACTGCTAATGCGACATTAGAAGGTTCTGCGTTGCTAGATAGTTTGTTCCAAATTTTGCAAAAAATTATTGATGAAGGCAATATTTCCAGCAGAATCAAATTCAAACTTTTGGATGTCAAAGAGTTAAGAGAAGAAAAACATTGGAATAGTGATAAGAAAGATCAAGGTCCAAAGACTATCCAACAAATTCATGAAGAGGAGGAAAAACAACGTGCTCTAAAGAGTAGTAATTCTAGACAGGCTTCTAGACGTGTAAATAATAGCAACATGAACAATAGGGATAATAGAGACAGAGGCTATTACAGGAGGGATAACCAATCCATGTCGAAGAGTAACTTCACCAACAGCAGAGCCCCTTCTACCCGATACAGCAGGGATCAAAAGAAAGAAGATAAAGCACCACCACCAAAGGCAACTAATATGTTTAGTGCTTTGATGGATTCCGATGATGATGAATAGTTGTTTTTACTTTCCTTTAAATTCCAACCTGAATGTTTTCGGCCTTATTTGACGTTATTTAAATTTTTCATGTTTTATTTTTTCATTGTTCTGCATTAAACTATTTATGCTGAGGGCAATATTGTTGTTTAACTAATTTTGCATATTAAAGTTAATACTCTGTATCTAAGTGCCTTCGTAACTAATATATATCTTGCGCAATATACTATTTTCACTTCTCGATTTTTCTCTTCTTATCATTATGTAAGTAAAAATCTCGGTTTTATTCAATATTTGGTCTATTGAAAAAGCTATGCACTACAAATTTGTAGGAGTTTTCGAACTTTAATAGCAAATGTTGGCTATCATTGTATTCGCATGTTTATCTGGAAAAAATTATATTCTTAATCAGACTTGTTCTTTCATTATTCTCTGCCTTTCTAGGCCCTCTTTTCTCTTCCTTTCTCTTCGCTGTTCTTTACTCTCAGTCACTATTACTTTCTGATTTGATTTAATTTCTTCGAAAATAATTTCACTTTCAATCTTATGGTAAAGTTGGTCCATCTTTTTGGAATTTTCAGCGAATTTTGCTTTAACCATGATATCAAGGACCTTAATATACTCAGGATTACAGATAAGGTTCAAAGTTCCATCCGATTCATCTACATAACCTATCGGTACATCAATTTTTATACTTATTCTAACTGCGACAATGAAATTTGAACCAATACCGCTTTCTCTGAAGCCACAAGACATCGCAACATTGTATAGCCTCGAGGCTGTCTCAAAATCTCGGCATTTCACGTGAAGAATAAAAGGCTCGTACTTGTATAGAATCATTCTCGAACTACCGTCAGTTCGTATATCCATACATTGTGTTGATAACTTCCATTTAATTTGTTCGGAATCCGTAGTTCTAGAAAACCAGTTGTCGACTTCCTCGACATCATGACTTACAAAAAGCCATCTACCACCTTCGCCTTTACCCCCTACTTTTATATTCCCATCAATGGCTTTTGTACCCTCTATAAATACACTAATCCTTCCAGAACAGGAGGATGTAGTCACCATATCTGCTGATTTATTTACGAGATCAATTATAGGAAGGCATAACTTATCAATTGAGCCTTTAGGTGATAAATCAGGTCCAGTTGAATTTATTTCTTGAAGAATCGCATTCTTCTTCTGATCAAATGCGTTCTGTTTTGACATTATCTAGCCCAAGGAATTGCACTTTCGAGGGTATGAAATTTTAGACCAAACTATACTCTATATATGTTATGCGATGAGCTTTAAACTTTGATTTTAAAATAAAATAATTTTTGGAAAAAAAAAAAAAAAAAAAAAACACTCACGATGGGGGTCGAACCCATAATCTTCTGATTAGAAGTCAGACGCGTTGCCATTACGCCACGCGAGCATATAATTTTCTTCTCATGAGGTTGAACAATTGTAATTACATTCTATAGTGTAGCGGGCATATTCCGCAAAAAAAATCATATATTTTCGTGCAGGTATACTTTAATTAGCAAAATATTTAACAAAACTACGTTTATAATAAAACTATTTGCTTTTATAGTATGCGTATTCATTTTCTCCACATACACGATAGGAGCAATACTGCTAATATACTTTGCCAGGACCCATTGATATTGAGCACCTTGCAAATTAGTTTAGAAATTGATGGATAGATTATAAGCAAACGAAAATAAAAAAAAAGAGAATAGGACCACTTTAAGTAATTAGCAATATTTATAGAGAAATTAACCTAGAAGCGCTAAAATTTAAGCTAGCAAAAAATTCTATAAATGTCGTTGAATAATACATATGTATAAATCCATACACATTTACGCATATGTATATAATTATTACCATTTATTTTGCTGGGAACTTTAGCAAAGGATTATTTCCCCAATTCTGGAGGTTTAGCAATATTTTATTACGGTGTAGTAACGAGAGCTTTTGAATGTTTGGTTATATTGCTATAGTTTCTGGAAAACGTATAAATAGAAGGCTAACCTCCCCATATTTTATGAATAATAGTTCTTTCCAAAATAACTGCTTTGTATTAAAACATTATTTTTTTTTTGGTCTTTTCTTATTATTATAATAGAAACCCAAGTAATATATCTACTCTATGAGGTTTACATATATTTTATTTGCTTCTTCATTGCCAATTGTTTTGGCTAGGAAAACTGCTCACATAACCGTTACCGAAACTATCAAAGAAGACCCAAGAACAGTTCTAGTCCCCGTTCTCCCAAACACAGTGACGATTACTTCATGCACTACTGTTACTGTTACTGAGGCTGATCCAGCCGCCGAACCAATCACTACCATTACAAGTTTCGTTCCATCAACCCCTCAAAACGTCACAGTCAATGTCACTGTTACAGCTGTTGCAAGGCCGGCCTTGTTCCAAAGACCATCTTTGGTCGCCAGGAGTTCTACCAGTCTTAACTTTATGTTTGGTCTTTACGGTGCGATGAAGACGTGTCTTCCAGCCGCCGCAGGTGCTGTTCCGGCCGGGTGGGCAAGGGCTCAATGTACTTTCTACGTTGTAAATGCTGTTCTCTCCATGGTCATCAATATTATTGGTGCTAAGGACCACCACGAGTTCTGGAAGAAAAGACAGCAACAATGGCGAGAGTATGACAAACAAGTCCAAAAAATAATTGGCGACGACGACGACGACGATGAATACGACGAAGATTGCGACCTGAACGGCGAAAACGACGATGGGGACGGGTTCATGTCGAACAACAAAGCAGATGCGGATTTCAAAGTTATCAGGCTCGTCATGGATACGCTGGGCGTCCAGGTCTCGCCGTTCAAAAACCAGACCACTCTACAAGAGTGCGCCTACTACAAGTTCACCAAGGAAGGGTACAGACACATAATGGGGCCCGAGCTGCGTGAGGGTATTATCTGTCTGTCACAAAAGGGTCTAAACACTTTTGAAAGATTGAGACCAGACGGGTCCCGGATCCCGACCCCATACGAAAAGGCAATGCAGGAGCTGAAAGTGCCGGCATACCTGAGACGGTTCGACAAGTACATGAACCGGATCAAGGGCAAGAAAACACTGACCACATGGCAGATGCTCAACTTCCATGAGTACACCCGCGATGTAATGGAACAGCTGTCGTATTTGACGGACGAAATCACCCAGGACACCACGACAAACGGCAGACAATACCATATGGTCATCAGGGACAAGGACAACTCCGCAAGCGAACCGCTTCTGTCAATGAATATTTTTTGAACTATCTTTATTGTATGTAAAAAGTATTGTGTTATAAATAAAATTATGTAGTATTACGAACTGGACATGACTCATACCGTATTATATAATAAAGCCACACTACACAATGAGAAAGAAACGAAAACAAAGGCGAGGACCACTACTGTCAGGCTCAGGCCCATAAAAGAATGCAAACGGAAAAGTGTGTATTGTATTGGTACGCCACGGTGTGTTATTGGATAATGCAAGAAGATATACACGTTGTGAAGTTGAGGACACTTCTCTCGAGGAACAACTAAATACCACATCACGTGTAGAGGCCTTCTTGGGTCACACCTTTGTCCTTCCCCCAGACTAAGCAAGTTTTCTCTCTCTATCCAGTTAAACATTAAGGAAAGTTCATGAAGTTGGACCACAGTTTTTTAGCTGAATCGATGCTTAGGATTGAACCGGGGTGCTTACCCACCAGCTTCCCTTGCAAAAAAAATGTATATAAGGAGTCTTGTGATGGTTCTAGATGAAAGTAAATACTTTTTGTAGGCCTGTTCTCGTATATACATCCCAAAACCAAACAAAAACATAACATAACATATCAAACATAAATATATAATGCCATCTCACTTCGATACTGTTCAGTTGCATGCAGGTCAAGAGAACCCAGATGACAACAACCACAGGCCAAGAGCTGTTCCTATCTATGCCACTACGTCGTACGTTTTCAAGGACTCTCACCACGGTAAGCAATTGTTCGGCCTGGAGGTTCCAGGATATGTTTACTCTCGTTTCCAAAATCCTACTAATAATGTTCTAGAAGAGAGAATTGCCGCTTTGGAAGGCGGTGCTGCAGGTCTGGCGGTTTCCTCTGGTCAGGCCGCTCAAACTTTGGCCATCACTGGTCTGGCCCACCACGGCGACAACATCGTCTCCACCTCTTTCCTATATGGTGGTACTTACAACCAATTCAAGGTTGCCTTCAAAAGACTCGGAATTGAGACCAGGTTTGTCGAAGGTGACTCTCCAGAAGACTTCGAAAAGAAGTTCGACGATAGAACGAAGGCTGTTTACCTGGAATCCATCGGTAACCCTAAATATAACGTCCCCGACTTTGAGAAAATTGTTGCCGTTGCCCACAAGCACGGTATCCCGGTTGTCGTGGACAACACTTTTGGTGCCGGTGGTTACTTCTGTCAACCAATCAAGTACGGTGCCGATATAGTCACCCACTCCGCTACTAAGTGGATAGGCGGTCACGGTACCACCATTGGTGGTATCATTGTTGACTCCGGTAAGTTCCCATGGAAGGAGTACCCAAAGAAATTCCCTCAATTTTCTGAGCCATCTGAAGGTTACCACGGTACTATCTACAACGAGACCTACGGAAATTTGGCCTACATTGTGCACGTCAGAACCGAACTACTAAGAGACTTGGGTCCAGGTATGAACCCATTTGCCGCATTCATGCTGTTGCAAGGTGTCGAGACTCTGTCTCTAAGAGGTGAAAGACACGGTCAAAATGCCCTCGCTCTAGCCAAGTGGTTGGAAAAGAACCCACATGTCGCTTGGGTCTCCTACCCAGGTCTAGAGAGCCACTCTCACCACAAAAATGCTAAGAAATATCTAACCAACGGTTTCGGTGGTATGCTTTCCTTCGGTGTTAAGGACCTACCAAATGCTTCCACTGAAACTGATCCATTCAAGTTGGCGGGTGCTCAGGTTGTTGACAACTTGAAATTGGCTTCCAACCTGGCTAACGTCGGTGACTCTAAGACATTGGTTATCGCCCCATACTTCACAACTCATGAACAATTGACCGATGACGAGAAGCTAGCATCTGGTGTAACCAAGGACTTGATTCGTGTTTCTGTCGGTACTGAATTCATCGACGACATTATTGGTGATTTCGAGCAATCTTTTGCCAAGGTTTATGGTAACTAAGAGTTTTCGCATGGTTCGAAATTCAAATCCTTCAATTCTCATTTGAAAGTACTACAAACGTTCATTGGTTGTTTTTCAAGATAAACACCATTGTTAAGTAAATTACTTTCTCATTTCAATCTATGATTATTTTGTTGTTAAAAAAAAATGTTGTGAAATATCCATTACAATTTGTAAATATATTATATATACATTACACCTAAAAGATTTTAATTTAAGAACGCTATTTTATAACTTAATATAAGTCTACGGTCCAAAGTCCCGAGTGTAGTAAAAGAAATTGTAACTTAATGTTTAAACAAAATAACTATTGCTACCTAATTATAAATTACACAGTTCCGAAAAAAAGCTAAATTGTTTAGTTTAGTAATTAGAACGAGGTACGATACATTGCTGCTACATCTGCATGTGGGACTAACAAATCTATCCAGTAAAACAATAAAAAAATTAAAGAAACAACATATAATTAAAATACTACTCATTGGTAGCAAACAGGTATGAATTGCTCTTAAATAAATAAATAAATAGGCATAATTCGTGCTAAATAACTGAAAAAAATAAATAGGTTGTTATTGACAAAAGATATTAGAAACATATCAAAATCCCCATCTAATAACACATTCTATCGAGTTATTAGGGGATCAAATAAATACAGTCTTCAATCAAGATATTACTCGATACAGCAATTAGACCAAACCAAATATCGATAAGTACAGAAATGAATAGAAGATTAATGAATAAGAAAAAAGAAACAAGTTGAAAAATAGTAATAAAATTGAAGGTAAGAAAAAAAAAAAGAAAAAGTTATTCCCATTATCGAGAGAAATACTTTTCATCATTTTCTATCACATCCATTTTATATACCCTTGTCAGCCTTAATCTTGTTCAAAGCAGAACCGTACTTGAACCAATCAATTTGTTCAGCGTTGAAAGTGTGAGTCAATTCGACATCGAAAGCCTCACCATCCTTTGGATGAACTCTCATCTTCAAGGACTTACCTGGGGCAAGGTCAGCCAAACCTAGAATATCGATCTTGTCATCTGGGTTAATCTTGTCGTAGTCAGCTGGGTTCTTGAAGTTCAATGGCAATAGACCTTGCTTCTTCAAGTTAGTTTCGTGGATACGAGCAAAAGACTTGGTGATGATAGCGAAACCACCCAAGAATCTTGGTTCCAAAGCAGCATGTTCACGAGAGGAACCTTCACCGAAGTTTTCATCACCGATGACAACCCACTTAATACCTTGGTCTCTGTAGTCTCTGGCAGTGTCTGGAACACCCTTGTATTCACCAGTGTAAACGTTTCTGACACTGTTGGCCTTCTTATTTTCAGCGTTGATAGCACCAATCATATAGTTGTTAGAAATGTTTTCCAAGTGACCTCTGTACTTCAACCATGGACCGGCCATAGAGATATGGTCAGTGGTGGTCTTACCCAAAGACTTGATCAAAATTGGCATGTTCAAGGCATCCTTACCGTCCCATTTTTCGAATGGAGTCAAGACTTGTAGACGGTCAGAAGTTGGGGCAATTTGGACGTTAACAGAGTGTCTGTCCTTTGGTGGGGCTTGGTAAGTGTTCTCACCGGCGTCGTAACCACGTTCTGGCAAACCGTTACCGAATGGCTCCTTTAGCTTGAACTCGTTACCGTCCTTGTCCTTCAACTTGTCAGTCAATGGGTTGAATCTCAAGTCACCAGCGATAGCGAAGGCGGTAACCAATTCTGGGGAGGCGACGAAGGCGTGAGTTTGTGGGTTACCATCGTTTCTGGAGGTGAAGTTTCTGTTGTAAGAGGAGACAATGGTGTTCTTGTCACCCTTCTTGATGTCTTGACGGTCCCATTGACCAATACATGGACCACAAGCGTTAGCCAAAACGATACCACCGAACTCCTTGAAGGTGTCCAATTGGCCATCACGTTCAATGGTGGCTCTAATTTGCTCGGAACCAGGGGTGACGGTGAAGATGGACTTAGCCTTCAAACCGTGTTCAGCGGCGTCCTTGATGATAGAAGCGGAACGAGACATATCTTCGTAAGAAGAGTTAGTACAGGAACCGATCAAACCGACCTTGACTTCCAATGGCCACTTGTTTTGAACGGCGACTTCCTTCATCTTAGAGATTGGGGTAGCCAAATCTGGGGTGAATGGACCGTTAACGTATGGTTCCAAAGTGTTCAAGTCGATTTCGATGACTTCGTCGTATTCGGCACCTTGGTCGGCGGACAGTAGGTCCTTTTGGTACAATTGGGCGAACTCAGCGATCTTGTCACGACGAGTGGCCTTCAAGTAGTCGATCATGGACTTGTTGAATGGGAAAACGGAGGTGGTGGCACCGATTTCGGCACCCATATTACAGATGGTACCCATACCGGTGGCGGAGAAGGTGTCGACACCTTCACCGAAGTACTCGACGATCTTACCGGTACCACCTTTAACGGTAGTGATACCAGCCAGCTTCAAGATGATATCCTTTGGAGAAGTCCAGCCGTTCATTCTACCGGTCAACTTGACACCGAGGATCTTTGGAGCCTTCAATTCCCATGGCAGACCAGCCATGACATCGACGGCGTCAGCACCACCGACACCGATGGCCAATTGGCCTAGACCACCGGCGTTTGGAGTGTGGGAGTCGGTACCGATGATCAAGGCACCTGGGAAAGCGTAGTTTTCCAAGACGATTTGGTGGATGATACCGGAGCCTGGCTTCCAGAAACCGATGTTGTACTTGGCGGAGGCGGAGGCCAAGAAGTCGTAGACCTCTTTGTTCAGGTCAATGGCTCTCTTCAAGTCCTTCTCACCACCGACCTGGGCCTGGATCAAATGGTCACAGTGGACGGTGACTGGCTTGGCGACCTCTGGAAGACCAGCGGACATGAACTGCAGGATGGCCATCTGCGCGGTGGCGTCCTGGCAGGCGACACGGTCTGGTCTCAACTTCAGGTAGGAGACACCTCTGGTGATCTCCTGGTGGTGAGGGTCGTCCAGGTGCCCGTACAAAATCTTCTCGGCATAGGTCAATGGTCTGCCGAGTCTCTTCCGCACTATGTCAACGTACTCGATGTTCTGCTTGTAGTTGATGAAGGAATGGTCCTCCATCAGGTTCTGGTTGACCTTGGAGTCTCTGGACAAGTTGGAAACACTCGCCAATCCACGTCTGAAACCGGTGTTTTTCACCACTGAACGTGCAGACAACATCTCTTATTTCAATCTTTTATTTGATTTTTGTCTTAACAGATTCAAAAAAAATATCCGAGTAGTTCCAGGAGAAGAAAGACAAAAACATCCCCGGCGGGAATCTCTCACTTTTTATATAAGTTTTCGGTCTGGGAGAGAAAGTGGGCAAAAGGGGAGATATTCCCTGTGTGCGGGCCCAGGTCTCGCTCTGCCCCCCCTCCACCGTCCAATGAGAACGCAGCACATGTGTCATTCGGTCTCACACAATTTCTCGCGCTCTGTGCTGACCGGCGCCTAAAACCCACAGCCAAAAACTTGAAAAAAACCTGAAGGAAAAAATTGAAGAAAGCCGAGAAATCGGAGACGGGCTTTTCTCGGCGCTCATTGGCTGGGCCGGGCCAATGGAGAGAGAGCGAGCGAGAAGACCTCCCCCCGGCCGATGCCCCTCAAAAAAAAAAGGAAGTTCGTTGGAAGGGACCGAGTTCTCGCAGTTTCTGGTTTTGTTTTTTTCGATGTTACCGAGATCTCGGCTTTTGATCTATTTCTCTACATAGAAAAACTACAACATATGTGTAAAAACACAAAAATAATATAATATAATCGGAGTTTCGCTATTACAAACTTAATATGGAATGCCGTTTGTGATACGTTGGAACTCGTCGTAGCCCTTCGTGAAGATGGACTCGTAGCTCTTGTTGATGAGGAATTTCATGTAGTGCGCGGCCTCCTGGTCGGTCTTGTGCGGCTGGAACCGGTTCTCGAGGTTCCGCATTGTCTTCGACCCTTTGAAGCAGGGCAGGCCGCTGCCGAGCATCGGCTGCACGCCCGCCAGGATCATCTCCATGTGGGGCCGCGCCGCCAGGTACGCCTTGATGCACAGCTCCTCGAAGTCCCGGTACGCCTGCGTGTTCTGCGACCCGCCCATGACGCGGACCATCTCCTTGGTCAGCTTGAACGGGACCGCCTCGAACTTCACTCCGCCGGGCACAATGTCGAAGATGAATCCGAAGTCAACGTGCAGACAGTGGCCCTCGCTGTCGTACATGATATTCCCGTTGTGCCGGTCCTTGAACTGCAGCAGGTACGAGATGACACTGTACCCGGCCAACGACTTCACGAAGTTGCTCCGCGCCTTCTGGAACTCGATACTGTCCTCGTGGCCGAACTTGCTCACAAAATACTCGTAAAGACCATTCACAGCCTCACGACCAAGCATGTCCCTGGATACACTGTTGGGAAGCACATCGATAACACCACAGCCGGGCGCCGTCGCAGTCACTCTATATGGGAACACATATATATCTAACCCGATACTCGACCAGATGGTCCGGAACAGCGATATCAGCTGGAGCGCCAACAGATCTTGCCTACAGTCATCGCCAACTTTGAAAATCGCCGCCTGCCACTTCTCGATTGTCTTGCGCTCACCGGTGTCATCGTCACGGATATCCTTCTTGATCTTAAATGTTGCCATGAACGGCGCTTTGGCATGCGATTGCAAAGGCTTCCCACTTCTTCTATCAATATCCACAACCACACCATCCGGATTGGACGGTAGGTAGACACCAGGACGAACTAGAATCTTATCCATCTCTTCATCAATCTTTTGCTTCTTCTCAGCTTTACTCTTTTTTATGTACGGCTTCAACTTACCTGATATACTCGTGACTTCATCGAAAAAGGTAAACTCCTTCCTGTAGAAATCAAGCGACCCTTGATCAAACTTAGATACCATATTGGAGCGCACCTTATCCAAAATAGGCTTAATGTCATCTTCAATTGTCGCCTCATCATCTTTATAACAATTGGCAAGCATATTCCAAATAATTTGGTGAGAAAATAGTACACTAATCTTCGCAGTTTCCAAAATTAGTCTCTGAACATAGCCGGAACTGTCATACCTCAAACATTGCACAATTTGTGGGACGTAGAAAAAGGTCAAATTAACATCATGAGCTTCAAGCGAAAAGATGCTGTACTGTAAAATAAATTCATTGAGATTCCAATTTGGTAAAAATAGGTTAATAGATTGTAAAGGACTGACAGGTGCCCAATAAAGGGCATAATGTACATCGCTTCTAGACTTTAGGTTGACATCATGTATAAAATGCTCAAATGCCGACGAGATCCCAACTGCACGTAGCGGATCATTCATAATCAACTTAACAAGAGCCTGTTGAAGTTTTTTACTTTTGTATCTATCAGCAATATTGACTGCTAACTGGGGATCAATTGTATAGGCAACTTGTAGTAAGTCTGTTGGTGGATCATTACTATTGGCACCTTGTATTTTCTCCAGTGGCATCAGCCATATTTCGATCTGTTGAATTTCGTGAGCAATGAAATATTCAAGCAATTTAAAGGATTTGCTACAATGTTCAACAAAAATTGGGCTCAAACTCTCGATATTGCTGAATAATTGAGTCAAAACATTCAAATCAGCCTTGATTTTCAATTCGTTAGAACCAAATGGCCAACTAACAGGTCGACGAAACCAATCCAAACCTGCCTCCACAATCAGATTAGCTAACCTAGGTATTTTACTGGTATTCCTCTTTAAGTTAGCCTTCAGAATAGAGAGTCCGAAAGTCAAAAACTCATTTCTAATTAACCGAGCAAAAGGATGTAGGGAGGCTGTTGGAAATCTCTCAACACCAAAAATAAAAGCTGACGTAAAGATACTCAATAAATGATCACTTTGATGCATTGTTCCGGCAAAATGAGATGCGAAAAAGTTAATGAGGTGCCTATGAGGCTTTAAAGCATCTGATGCAAATCTGGCCTCTCTATCTAATTCCTTTTTATTATATGGAGCATATTCCATCATTCTATATTCTTCATCAACGAGATCATGCTCTTTATTAAATAGACCATTTCTGGAGTCAATAGACTCCTTCCAACAGAAAATAACATCACTCAATAAAATGTGTGCCAAATCTGGTCTTTCAGTAATAACAGTCAACCAAATATTAGTAGCACTTTTCATAGAAAATGAGTTGAAAACTTCAAAAGGAATCCGAACTAAGTCATAAAGAATAGATTTTCCGTTATAATTACCTATAATCAAGAGAGCTGCACAAAAATCAAGTAAATCCGAGACCTCCTGTCCACTTACTTTTGAACCATTTTTTATTTTCCTCCTTATAGAAGTTGCTTGGGTTTCAATTCTGTCAGCAAATTTCTCTGGTGTAAATGAAATGCTAGTATCAACTAAAAACTTTGATCTCCATGATTGTTGGGATATGAAACCTGCTACAGCATTAGGTTTTTCGAACCCTTCAAATTCGATTTTACTCAGTTCTTTGTCTGCAGTAGAAATGGATCCTGCCATATCAATGGCAAAGGAAACACCATATTCAATAGAATTGGACCTGTAAAATTGTGGGACACCTGATATATAAGTTTGTAGAAGAATTTTGGCATTTTGACTGGCATTGTTCATAATAAACGTTGTCCATTTTTTTGCTGCATTGTGTAGCCTTGTCAATGTTTTCTTCCTCCATGTTATCGAACCTGGCAATAAAACCTTAACCTTAGAGTATTTAAGTAGGAATTCGAAATGTGGGTCAAATTTGGTAACCTCGGAGTCAACAATACTATCAAATAGAGTTGTCAAAAGATCGAGCAATGTATACAATGAATGATGATGTAGCAAGGACGATGGAATACTTCGAATAAGTAGGTCGCTACATTGAAATGCAATATTTTGGAGGGCTTGTTCTCTATGGGCCAGCAACAACAATAAGTTATTCAATTGCTTTGCTATGGTAGTGGCGTTAAAGCGATCAGAAACCTCACTTTTAGATATACCTGCATATTTTCTTATCATAGCAACAGCTAATGTATTGATAAATGTTTCAATTGACCCTGAATTCAGGGATGGGTCAGAAAGATATAGCGCCACTTTGGAACAATCCCCAGCTTCAGAACGAAGGGTCTCCACTAACTTTGCTGAAGACAAAAACATAATTTTAGTGGCTGAAACTGTGCGAGATTGAACCAAATTAGTACTAAGGTATTCGGAAACAGTTTGTCTCTGTATTTTAATATTTGCACTTGATGAGCTACGGCGCAAAATGGAATTCATATCAACCGAAATTTCTTTATTATTAGCTGGGAAATCAGACGTAAGTGGTGGACTATTAAAAGCAATCCTCAAAAAACTTTCATAGTTTTCTTTAACCAGATCTGATTCATAGTAGAATCCATGAACAACCATATTAAACCAGATATTTCTAAACATAATTGTAGTTTTCGCGTCGTTAGACATATCTAAAGGTACGGTACCTAGATTGGGAAGCAATTCCGCTAACGGCCTCAGATATTTGACAATTTGATCTGCCACTCTGGTTATTTCAGATTGCGTTCTATGATGATCAGATTTCTCAACGTCTCCACTAGAAATAATACTTTCCAGGATGTCATGCAAATAAAGTTTGTAAAGTTCAGAATTGTACGATTTTTTTAGTAAGCACTTGGATAAAGTTATTTTTGCCTTCAAAAGACAATCAAATAGTGTCGTGTTATTTTGTTTCCAGGCAGAATGTTCGGTTATTTTTAAGAACTTTAAAAATAGAGAAAATTCAGAAACTGCAATACAAGGTGCAAGCGCTGCCATTGATTGTAAAATTATATCATCCAGTTCTTTTGAAACTACGCCGACCTTTTGTGTTAATATGGAGATCGTCAGAGCCGTGATTGCCTGAGTATTATAATGGGAGGCAATTTGAGTTATTGTACTGACACAATTGCGAAATAACATTCTATGAAATGTCGCAGGGGTTGCAGATACGTCTCTGACTGTTCCTAAAGTAGGAACTGTCGCCGATGTTGCCTTGACATCGAAACTATCTAAAATATGGGATGGGAATTGGATTCCATTTGACACATCATCTTTGTTGGAAGTTATAGTCTGTTTTCTTTCTTTAATCACTGGCATAGGTAAACCATCTTCAGTCAAGGCCAATAAGTTATTAATTGAATAAATAGTACTAACAATTGCATCCTCATTCAGGGGCTTTAAACCCATAGTAAAGTTTTTAGTAATGTTTGAAATTACTGAGGGAGCGATATGCTGAGATGCAATTAACAGCGGGAAAAATCTTAATTCAAGTAATGAAATATCAGTTGTAAAGAAATTGATAATTGCACTACTGGAAATTAAAGTTTCAATTAAATAGTCGGTAGAATCCTCAAAAAGAAGAAATTTCTCAATATTTCCTGAGATCAACTTTATGAACCTATCCAACAAAGGGTCTTTTCTAAGATCAAACTCCAAAAATAGTAGAATTGACAAAACCTGGGTAAAATGCGCATCAATGTCAAATGTATATTTGGTCCTAGTTTCGCTTGATAAATCGGTATAGTCTTTAGCCTCAGCAATCTTCAATGAGAAATCTAATAACGGAAAAATTATTTCACTATTTTTTCTTAGATCTTGAAGGAATTTAACATATTCCTGCGAATCATTTCTCTCAGAGGCCGGTTTGTGCATGTTTTTATAATGATTGTACTGTAAACCTAACAAATATTCTGATATCAATCCATACCCACTTGGAATATTCATTATTCTCTTCATTAGAGTTACTTGCAGAGCACCTAAAATCTCCCAGAATTTTGCTGCACAAATTTCTTCACCAGCATCATAGTATTGAACCAATAACGAATTATCGAACCCACTATTCGAGGCCAACACATTGTCCAAATCCACCAAGAAGTTCTGTGTAATAAAAAAATTTGAAATACCACTCCAAGCAATATTAGTCAATTGTATTGGTGGAACTTCAATTACAAATGCATTTAAAAATCCTAAAAGGGAGAAAATAGCTATGTTATTGTTAAAAATAACTCCAGTTATAGTTGTAATAAACTGGGATATCAAATTTTCGATTTGTTCATTCAGTGAATCAAATCTAGATGCGACACCAATTAAGAATTTAGTCAATTCAAAAGTCATCAATTCGTTAGGATTTCTCAAATCTTGCATCTTAAATTTGGCATAGACAAGCTCTGACATTCTTTGTCTGGGAGCATGCAAGAAATAGGACGCAATTGCATTATCGATAATCTCCCTCGCTTGCTCGGGGGTTTCCGGAATAGCTCTACATAGAGCTACAATAGCCTCCCATTCATTTAAATTCATTGGAATGGTGTAAAGTTTTGCCGGGGAGGTAGAATAATAAATAGGCAAGGACTTAATAATCATTTCCAAAGTATCATCTGCCTCATTAATGTCATTCCTAATATCGTCACCATTATGAACAATGGGATTATTAGTACACTTATTAGAAGCGGCGAATTGAGCCAATTTCTCTAGTGCCCTACCTCTAAGTGATCGCCTAGTACCCATGTTTTAGACTTGCGTTGATTTTAAATTTTCCAATAGGAAACCCAATTGAAAAGAAAAGATAAAAAGGCTAGCGAATAAGAATCTGTTATTTAATCAAATATATCTATCTCCTTCAATGTTTTCTTTGAATATTTGAACAGCCACAAGAAACAATCTATCCCTCACTTGCACTTGCACTTTTCCTTTTTTTTTTCTTCTATAAAGAATCAGAGGATAATTGAAGGGCCTTTCGCTTTAGTCTATCCTAACTATAGGGTGCTTTGAAAACCGACTGATCAATTATAACTGACTCTCGTAACAAAAGCAACGCGTTTACTATTTAATAATTATATTCAGCGATTTAAATGGATTAATCCCATGGACGTTGAATTTACCAAGAAAATATATTTTAGAGCAGCACCCGGGTAACTTATTTTTGACTGCATAGCGAATTCAGGTTTATTACGAAATGGGTATTACAATATAATTGTGATCATTACTTCTGAATCTCCTATCTACAGATAATTAGGTAACTTTCAGTACAATAACAATATGGTATGTTAACTCCTTTTACTATTAGATTCCTTTGTCTCCAATGCCACCTTTTTTTTTTATATTTCCTGAGGATACTTAGGTTCCTCACCCTTATTGTTACTGATATGAATGACTTTATTAACAATGATATCTTTAATATCCTAATGGTATACAATGAAGATTTAATTTGAAACCAGTTGAAACTGCGTCAATTACAAAAACAAAAGCAGAAGGAGTTGGTTGATACAGCCAGTAACGGTTCGTCAAATCCTTTACCAAACCCCTCTGCTGGTTCGTCACCAGCAAAACTTAGATTGCAACATGATCTGGAGGAATTAATCCTTCCACCAAGTACAACCCTAAATATTTTGAATATGAATAATCCCAATGAGATGACACTGACTGTAATTATAGAGCCGAACGAAGGTTTCTATAAAGGTGGTAAGTTTAGGTTCACTTTGATGTTTTCGCCACTATATCCAATAGAACCTCCAAAGGTCATATGCAATAACAAGATTTTTCACCCGAATATTGATACTCAAGGGAAAATTTGCCTTAATATTTTAAGAGAGGATTGGTCTCCAGCTCTCGATCTACAAAGCATAATTATTGGACTTTTGTCACTATTTCTGGAACCTAATCCTAATGATCCACTCAACAAGGAGGCTGCTGAAATTTTGAAGGATAATCAACAGAATTTTGTCCAGCTTGTCCGACTTTCGATGACTGGTGCGATGGTAAGAAATGTTTATTATGAGTGCGTCGTATAGAACACAATTATTATATCTTGGCTAGAAGTGCTGACCACAATAACGTTACAAATATACCAATCAAAACATTTAAGAGCAACTACCCTGTAAATATCTATTATGGACCGTTGTTCACGACCATATCTTCAAAAAACATGTTTGACACAAAAAGACAATCCTTCATATCCTGTTATAAAAATAAATTCTAAAGTGTTAAAAATGTATGGACAAATATTTTGTGATGTGTCAATACTAGCAAGAAAATATCTATTATACCGGCTATAATTAAAAAATTAACAAGACTATTAAGAAGAAATGGTAATATACTCTAAAAAGATAAACATAACGTTAGTTATATGCTTCTTAAGCGTTTTAGTGTCCGGAAGTTTAGAGACGGATCTCGCAAACATTGAAGCTTATAACCCCCCCAAAGCTCCTTTTCCACAATGGCTCAAAGACTTTACTCATCTTGATGATTGGCCTGGCATGAATCCACCTTATATCCCGTTGAGTTTCATAGATTTTTCGAAAGTTCCAAATATCCCAAAATATAATCAAAGGCAATGTCCTAATGTTTTGAGATCATCTTGTTCTTTTGATTGTCACAAGTGCCGTGAACACGATGACATTGTTACCTGTGACAAACTTAGCCAGACTTTTGATGATGGGCCGACACCTGCAACATTACATTTACTTAATAATTTGAAGCATAAAACAACTTTTTTCAATTTAGGAATAAACATCGTGAAATATCCTGATATTTATAGGAGCATTATTAATAGAGGCCACGATACGGCCTCTCATACTTGGTCCCATGCGCACCTCCCATCATTGAGTAACGAGGAAATTGTTGCTCAATTAGAGTGGACTATGTGGGCTATGAATGCTACTGGCCACCACATTCCAAGATATTATCGACCACCTTTTGGTGGTGTAGACGCTAGGGTTCGTGCAATCGCTAGGCAATTCGGTTTACAATCTGTTTTGTGGGACCATGATACTTTTGATTGGCAAGTTTTAACAGGCCAACGTTCAGAAAATGATGTTGTTCAAGATGCGATACAATGGCATAACAAAGGAGAAACAGGTCTTATATTAGAACACGATACAACGATCTTAACTACTAATATAGGTATAAAATTGGAAAGGCTTCTAGGTAAGAGTCAAAAAACCATAGCACAGTGTGTAGGAGGTACGAATTATATTCGTGAATATAAAATTTGAAACTAGCGGAGAAAAACTCTAGTTAAATGACAGTTGCATTTTTATTTTACCTTCGTGGTGTTTTCTATATACTTTAAAGAAAAATTAAGATATAGTAAATATCCTTTATAATTTGTAGTTCTGTTTACAAATTAGATAGAATTTTTGGTATTAAATATTAGTGCTACAGATGTTGTAATATGTTATAACACAATTAAGTAAAATGCCAATGAAAATTTGTATGTTATTATACTATATGTATGAGCACTAAAATTATTTGAATTTTGAGCCCTAGGAAGTTTTTACCGTAGATTCAGCGTCTGAAAATTTTGAGGCCTTCCTCTTGAAGAGCTTGAATCCAGAACTTTTTTTTTTAGAATTAGATATTAAATGCTTCCTTTTCTTATCCTTAGATTGTTTAGCTTTACCGTTTCTTCTGGATCCGAAAAGATTATGCTTTGTGGTCGTATTTTGTTTTTTAGGCTCCTCTAAATGCATATCTCTTTGTTCAGAATGCCCAACCTTAGCACTTAACGGAGAGCTTGAATGGCTATCGTTTCTTCTGGGCTCTACTGCTAAAGATGTTTTATACTGCTCCTCAATCGAAGGAATATCACGAACTGCTGCATTAATATATGTTTGTATCATTTTATCCACCTTATATTTATATTGGTAGTGTTTATAGTTGAAAATTTCCTGAATGATATCGTAAATTCTAAATCTTTTAGTAAAGTTAATAATGAATTGTGTTTTATCTACGAAATCTTTATTTCCATTATGAGTAAAGATCAAATCAGATAGATACACACCAAAAAATGGTATGCATGGTTTACCCTTAACATTTCTCAATAGTTCTCTATATTTATGAAAATTTCTTGTTGAATCCATCAAATCATTTAGGTTTCGAAGTTTGGCATGATAATTTGGGGCCACATGTTTCCACGTTTTTTGTAACCTATAGGCTGGAGAAGCGTAAATTCCTGATATTAATGCCGTCATACTAGAAAAATTATTGATTGTATAACACTCATCGGCAACCTGTATGAAATAAGTAATCATTGACGCACGCTCCTCTGGTGAGCTGTAATCCAGTATTTTATAAGTGACAAATTTGGTCAGATTATTTGCGAAAAAGATGAATTTACTAATTTTATTATTTTCCCCAACGTCGTAGTATCTGTTACCCCAAACACGAAAGAGACAATCAAATATTGTAATTTCCTTGAATAAGTCCTCTTCAATTGCAGTTAACTGTTTTGCCAGCCCTTCAGCAGAAATTTCCTTAATACTGTTGGGGAAAAACATCGAAAATTCCTCCACGAAATTTAATTTTGATAAAGTGTTACGACTAGTAACCTTTTGGTGCATTAGAGAATCTGGCCGTGATAAAGACCAAGAAGTAAATCTTGAAGTTCTATTACAACTTTTGGTGCCATCGATTAAGGATTGTAAGTCTTTCGAATGGGGTATTTTTTCTCTGATAGCTGCCTTTACACATCTTTCCAAAAGTTCAAAAGAGAAATCAAAATAACTTTGGTTCCAGTAAAATTTAAATAAATTCCACAATATAAATATTACCCTCTCCTTATTGGGATAGTATTTTCTCTCAACCCAAATATTATATTCATCATAACTCAAATTTTCTGGTGGTTCCTCCTCATATTTATCTATTGCTTCCTGTACAAATTCTGAGGGTTTATAAATAGTGGCAAACGATATCAACAAAGCTGTCATAAATTCCTGATTTAAATCTCCACAGTGGAAGAGGTATTCAATAATATCATGTTTATTTGCACTTTTCAGTCGTCCTTTTGAATCAAACACCACTTCGTCTGTATAATTAGGTTGTAAAAACCAAGGAAGGAGTATATCATCTGTATCAGGGGAGATAACTATATCAGATCCAACAGGAGAAATTTCTTCATCCTCGTAAAAATAATCATGTAGCTCTTCATCTTCCAGCAGTTTTGCGACCAACTCACTTTGCATTGTTCTTGCGGCATAATTTAAGATATTTTCTCGTTCATTAATAAGTTTTGCAAGAATAGCAGTTGCGGCATCAGCCATTTCCAAATATTTCTGTTTTGCATCTTTAAAATCAGAACTAACCGAAAAATAGCTAACATCATTGAACTCTGCATCTTCTTGAACTAATCGATGGAATAATTCCTCTGAATGCATCCGTTCGTTATCAAGTAAATATGAACCATAGGCGCTAACCTGTGGTTTTGATTTTAAAGTCAAGTTGCTCAAACTTGAAGAATCTAGTGCTCCAACCGGATCATTTGAAGACATTGATGAAAAGACGTAAGGATCATCTAATGTCGTATGTTGAGAACACAAAATTAATCGAATCGCATTATCATGGAAGACTTGCTTCACTTTGAAAAATTCATCAACAGCATTGGCCACAGAGGATAATGTATGAATCAAAATATCTTTGTATGTCTCAAAATCTGAACCGATGACATTATTTTCTCTAACAATCTGGTTCATCTTTATAAATAAAGAAAGATCAAGATTTTCTAGAATATTCAATATCAGAACTGTTCTGTTAATTTCCTTATAGGTCTTGTAATTAGTTTCTAAGTTTCGAATCCCCTTTGGTTTCGATCTAGTCCCTGATAATGCGGAATCAATACTGCTATTCTTGGAGCTTCCCTCCTCATTACCACTGCCCTCTGGACTTTTATTAAAACTCTTATATATCTGATTCTTTCTTTTTATTAGTAATTCCAGTGTATCCTTACTTAATGGGTATTTTGTAGGATGATCTATATCACAAGATCTGTCTCTGTCTCTAAATGATCCGTTAGAGGAGTTACCAATGGATTTACGCCCCGACAAAGAACGAGTACAAATTGAAGGAGAACGTCTTTTAGGTGTCCTTAATAGAACAGAAGAAATGGATCCATTTTTAAGTGGTTTTGGTCTATGCCCTGAATCTCCACTTAAAGAACTATTTCTTGAATCTGCACGATTGTCTGAATGCTGTGGACTTTGAGATCTGTATTTTTGATATTCATGATAGTCATGCACTCTTTTTATCACATCTTCAATTGAATCAGGTGACGATGCCAGATCGCTTCGAATATCCTTGCTGGGTGGTAATGCGAAAGGATTTGACCATGACCCCCCACTAAATGATGACTTAAAGAATCTTGGGAATAGCTGTGGAATAAGGACTGTCTTATGGTTGACGGAAAACGTGTTCAATAACTCGAAGATTTGTTTGAGTGTTTCATTAAATTCATCGAAGCTCTCTAAAATCAGATGATAACTGTTGGCAACGATTCCTGATTTTTGCGAAGTTGATAGATATTTTCCGCTGAGAACAGTATCTGCGTCGTTGTGTTTATAATGAATGTAATACAAATGATTATACCAGATATGGGCATGTTCTTCCATCACGGAGAGGGTTCTAATCAGTCTAATTTTCAGTAGATGCTTGATTTTATGTTTATTTTTCGGTATTATAGTAGAATCAGGTGTAGACTGGTCAATAATTTTACAAGCTAGCATCAAATGGGTAACATAGCCGGTTAAAGTCTTAAAATTATAGCGGAAGGATGGCCTATTTGTAACCTTTTCGTTTGAACTATTCTTACGACTTTTAAGGATACATTCTCGACATCTATTGGACATATGTCGGAGTACGAGGTAGAGCTGGGTCCAAGTTATTATGTCGCTGTCGGCAAGGTAGAACATGTTTCTATCTGCCTGTACGTAGTACGGGAGTGCTGTCTCATCGCATTGTTCTATTTGTTTTTCGAATTTGACCTCGTGAGGCGAGGTCAGCATGGACGTTATCGACGTTCGCAATTTATCCGAATCTGTGAGTGTATTTATATCGAGCAGTGAAAACTCTGTATTGATATCGGAAGAGACCACTGAGGCTGTTTTGATAGAGGATCTGTTGTCGCTCATGATCAGTGACCTTGTGAAACTGCCGGGAAACCACCCACGCACAGCGAGTTGTTGTCTATCAAGCCCGTTTCTGTCCTGGACTAAAACTCCATCCCACCATCCGGAGTCGAGTTTTTCGATGACGTATATGATATCCCCATGGTAGAAAGACAATTTATTCTTGTCGGACGCACCGGGCCGGGCGATATAATCCGCAATCGCTCGCACCACATCGATAGGCCTGAAACCACTATTTCCCTTTGTCCCTTCCATATATTATTATTTTTTGCGAAAAAAAAAAAAATTTTTTTAGTTATCTAGTTTATCGGATACCAAGTACATGGAAGCTTTATAGCACCTATTTTAAAGACCTATTTTAAAAACCTATTTTGATTATTTTTTTTTGGAAAAAAAAACTGTCTCTCTGTATAATGTAATTTTTGCTGTATAGAACAAATTACGTTTGGTTTTGTTCATCATCACTACCCCCGCGGTTCATATATTACGATACTTTTATTTTATTCTTATTTTATTTTTTTTTTAATTTATAAATTGTAGGCTCGGACTTTTCCCTTTTTTTTTTTCATTTTTCTTGAATATGTTTTTCTCATATCCCTTAAAGTGAGCCTTGCTGATTTCACCACGGGCCAAGACAAGAACAAGGTAAATCAACCTTCCAAAAAAAAGGGGAGTACCTTCTTCGAAGCTCCTCGCCCCCATCGCAGGAACCTTCCAAGAACCTCTTGTGCTCACTATCAACAGTTCCAGCTAGGTTTTCACTACTCTTCGAGCAACTTCTCCCCTATACTATTGTATAAGACTCAATTGTATTACAACGTAAAAAACCGGACAGAACAAAACTCCCCTTTTATTGTGTGGGGGCAACCGGGACGTGCCATTCTGTTTTTGCATGGCGAGATTCCTCTCCGTGCCGGTATGAACATACATCATTGAGGTTTTCAACGTGAGACCAAAGACTGTTTTTCGATCTACAGGGGAAAAAAACCCCTTAAAAAAAACAATGTTGCGCGGGGGCAGTAAGGAGGAGGGAGAGAACTCTAAATCCTCCTCCCCACGGGAGAGTCTGTCTGACCGTTCCTTTCCCTCGAGAGAGGGAGAAAATAAGGTTCAAGGAACCATCCCCCCCCGCTCTCCTAAAAGACAGCAACAACATCGTACATGCATAATTGCAAAGCACAGAGGGAGGCGATGAGAGAAGGAGCCAGGCACTCGATGCATCTCGGATCTCCACTGTACACTCCGCACATGCACACCACAGCAAGTACATATATGCAGGTCTTTCGACCCCTATAAGGGGACGCAGGGGAGGAGGAGGAAAGTCGATGCGCAACGTATCACATCACTCTGCATGGAAATGGCTTTAATGAATAAATGGAAAAATACCGCAAAAACAACAAACACCACTAACCATTTTTTTATTGTCTTATCTAAACTTGCTCAGAAGAATTTTTTTGTAACAGAAAATAAAACTAGTCATAGCTTAGTCACCAAATTGACTATATGTGTTGATAGAAAGACAATTCGATTACACATTCTTTACTATAACAGAATTGTAGAGAAACACTTTGTACTTGTTTCGGCCGAGCGAGTGTAAAAAAATCTTGTTTTTTCCTAGCAATCAATCAATTGATTTCTCACATAACTATCGGGTATGTGGAAATATTTATAATTATTATGAAATATCGCTGCCCATTCCTATACAGTGTTCGAAAACGGTATCTTTTACAACATAGGAAAAGTGGTAGAGTATGGTAAATTGATACAATGATATATATTGTCTTCCATCATGACATAATTATTTGTAAAAATATGCGGGGAAGGGAGGATTACGTTCATACTTGAATGGGTTCACTTTGTTAATTGTAGTACAATACTCATGCTCTAGCTCACATTTAGTAACTGTTACTAGTAGTACAATACTCATGGTGCGTAGATACGAATTACTTGTCATGTCCCATGATTCGTATGAAAATGGGTTATCTCTTCGCTGAAAAAAAAATTTTTTATTTTTTTTTTCATTTTATTTTCCAGATTTTCGTACTTTGTTCAATTTCCTCGGCAATGAGCACTTCCAGAACCAATAGCCGTTGCGTTGCACAAGAACTTGAACTGAAAGGCAAAAAAAAAGGATTTCAACTTTGCTTCAAACACAATTTGCTGTAGCTTTTTTTTTATTTTTTTGTAAGTATCAATTGAAAAAAACAACAACAACATATTAGTATAATTCAATCAATATGTCCACGGAAGAAGCTAAAGCAGCCTCCCCATCCCCAGAGGCCCCAAAGGAAGTAGTCCTAGGTGAAGATGGTCAGCCCCTATCCAAGAAGGCCTTGAAGAAGCTGCAAAAGGAACAGGAGAAACAAAAGAGAAAGCAAGAACGTGCTGCTCAACTAGAAGCTGAGCAGAAAGAACGTGAGGCCGCGAAGGCGTCAGAAGTTGACCTGTCTGCTGACAACTACGGTAAGTCTCCTTTGATCCAATCCCAATCTCGTACTGGCGAGAAGCGTACCAAGTTTGTTGACCTGTCGAAAGCCGATGCCGATAAGGAAATCTTGTTCAGAGCCCGTGTCCACAACACTAGACAACAAGGTGCTACTTTGGCTTTCCTGACCCTTAGACAGCAAGGCTCTTTGATCCAAGCATTGGTTAAAGCAGACAAAGCCGGCGAGAAGGTTTCTAAGAATATGGTTAAATGGGCAGGCTCCTTGAACCTGGAATCCATTGTCCTGGTCCGTGGTGTCGTGAAGGTTGTTGATGAGCCAATCAAGTCCGCCACTATCCAGGATTTGGAAATCCATGTCTTTCAAATCCACACCATCAGTGAAACTCCAGAGATTCTTCCAATTTTGATTGAAGATGCCTCCAGATCCGAAGCCGAGGCCGAAGCCGCTGGTCTTCCAGTGGTGAACCTAGATACCCGTTTGGATAACCGTGTCATTGACCTAAGAACTGTAACCAACCAAGCCATTTTCAAGATCCAACACGGTGTTTGTGCGCTATTCAGGGAATTCTTGGTCAACAAGGGTTTCATTGAAGCTCACACACCAAAAATGTTGGGTGCTGCCACCGAAGGTGGTGCCAATGTCTTCGAAGTCACGTACTTCAAGGGTAAGGCATACCTGGCCCAGTCTCCTCAATTCAACAAGCAACAACTGATTGTTGCCGATTTCGAGAAAGTTTTTGAAATTGGTCCAGTTTTCAGAGCTGAAAACTCTAACACTCACCGTCACATGACTGAGTTCACTGGTTTGGATATGGAGATGGCTTTTGAAGAGCATTACCACGAAGTGTTGGACGTTTTGAGTGAACTGTTTGTTTTCTTGTTCACTGAATTAAAGAAAAGATACGCCACGGAAATTGAGCTTGTCCGTAAACAGTACCCAGTTGAAGACTTCAAGCTTCCAAAGGACGGTAAGATTGTCCGCATAACATACAAGGAAGGTATCAAGATGCTGAGAGATGCTGGTAGAGAGCTAGGTGACTTTGAGGATCTAAGCACCGAGAACGAGAAGTTCCTGGGTAAGTTGATCCGCGAGAAGTACGATACAGATTTCTACATCCTGGACAAGTTCCCATTGGCCGTCAGACCATTCTACACCATGCCTGACCCAGAAAACCCAGACTACTCTAACTCGTATGATTTCTTCATGAGAGGTGAAGAGATTCTTTCTGGTGCGCAAAGAATTCACGACCACGCTCTGTTGGTAGAGCGCATGAAGGCCCATGGCTTAAGCAGCGAGGACCCCGGTCTGAAGGACTACTGTGACGGTTTCAGCTACGGCTGTCCACCTCACGCCGGTGGTGGTATCGGTCTCGAGAGAGTTGTCATGTTCTTCTTGGATCTGAAAAATATCAGAAGAGCATCCTTATTCCCAAGAGACCCAAAGAGATTGAGACCATGAAAAAGTGTATTTTCTTTCAACTCTATATAAATAAAAAATTAATGTTTTCTTCTCACACTTATATATATTTACATATATATATTTTTATTTGATCTGCACATGCACTTCGTACAATTGTATGGTTTATGTTATTTTTTTTGTTCATTTCCTCCTTGAGTGAAATTATTTATAAGTAGGGGTTAGGAAGTATCAATACAAGATAGAGACAGTATATATATATATATAACAGTAACTACAATATGTCAAGCGGACCTGGTGGAGGATTCAGGGCTTTGTCTCCGACGCCACCTGAGCGTGGCTCGTTTCCTCTGGACCACGAGGGCGAGTGTGCTGCACACATGCAGAAGTACCTCCAGTGCATGAAGCTGGCCGCGAACGAGAACGCCCACAACTGCCGGCTGCTCGCCAAGGACTACCTCAAGTGCAGGATGGACAACCAGCTAATGGACTACGACGACTGGAAGAACCTCGGCCTGCCAGCAGACAAAGAGCCCTCAAACACGAAACACAAAAATTTCGGCGAGAAATAAAAAAAGCACCAGAAGCACCTTGTAAGTACACATTTTTAAAATATAATAAAATAATATGTATATATTAATATAAGTTTATTGAATAAAATGGCTGTGGGGTCAGGGTTGCAAGGATCACCCGAGGCTGTTGTACATGTGATTTATTTTTCCTGCTGTCGGCATTGCTCATCACTCGTTCTCGTTTCTCGGCCATGTGATGAGATCAACAAGGGGGTGGAGAGCCATTGCAGAGCACTGCACAGCACGGGGAAGAAGAAGAAAAAAACCTCAACCGCCTGGTGGCCCCTTGCCCACGCGTGTTTCTGTTGGAAAAAAGAGGTGACGACAACATCTCCTCAGTCGGTCCTCATCGGGTCGTCGAAAGCAGTACACCACACACAGCCCCCCACGCAGCCCCACCTCGGGGGGAGGAGGGGGGCATGGCCATGTTCCAGACCCCACTGGGGTGATCCACTGGGGCGATGCACGTCTGCGGGGAGCAGCAGGGATTTCCAACAGCAAGTAGTTCTGCACGACGTAGAAAGAGAGAAATTTCTCAAGAAACCAGAAGAAACAGAGAAGAGAAAACGGCGTAGCAAACAGTCTTTTGTTCTCCCTGCCCCCCGGGGGACAGCGGACGGGTCCTGCGCTGCGGGTTTGCTGCTTGTCCTCCCTCCACACACAACACCCAACACACACTCCCTTCGATTTTCACGGCCCGTAGAAATAAAAGTCATTTAATCATACTGAACAAAAGAGTCGAAAACCACTTGCTCGAATGATAATACATTGATGAAATGTGGGAAAAAAAGAAATAGAGGAAAAGAAACCAAAATGATTCAATAGAGAAAATAGAACCAGAACCTCTCTCCTCTCCAACTACCACCACCCCCCCCGCCCCTCGTGATACACAATAAAAGGGATTTCTATAGTAGAGACTATCTTTGTTCACACTTCTTCCTGATTCAAGAAGAAAAAAGGAACGAAAAAGAAAAACTAAATAATATATATAAAAATTAAATTAACTTATATATAACGCCTCATCTGGGAAGTAGGGCTGGGGGAGAGAGGTATAGAAAAAACAAAAAAATAGACTTTTGAAGGAAAGGTCCAATAACAGCGATGCTAGGTTTCAAGAGGAAGAGAACCAGAAACATACCTTCGGAAGCAGCCCACAACAGCAATACAGCGAGTACCGCTATGGATGCGCACGCCAACAACTTCATCAATTTCTATACCTCGGATATGATGGATGATCTGATACTCGACGACCACCAGAAGTACACCATTCCCAATAACGAAAACGCCATACTCGATGAGGAGGAGGACGACGACGACCGGGACCTGATGATGTTCCAGCAGCACCCGCAGCTGCTGTCCCAGGACTCGTCCAGGTACAAGAAACAGAGAACAGTGTCGCTTCCGCAGCTTCCGCATTCAAGACTGTCGTACACCTACTACTTGAACGGTAACGCCGATACCACCCAGAACCATGACTCAAGCTACACCCACTATGGTTCCGTGTTGGGTGATATACCGAGTAATGTCCATTTCAGCAACAACGGCAGCATCAGCAGCGGTAGCCGCCGCAACAACAACAACAACAGTATAAGCAGCGCAGGGAGCATGCTAATCACACCCCCTATAAGAGTACAGAATGACGACGAGCTTTTGCATTTAACCGGCTCGTCAAGTAAGACCCTGGAGGGGAACCGGGGCGTCCAGTTGAAAGTCGCACACAGCGTATCTCCAATGACGGTTTCTAATAATGAGGTGGTGAATAGTAGTAATAATTATTCAGGCTTTAAGCAGAATTTCAGGAGGCTGTTACCAAATTCAACTCAGGATAACGATTTTTTTGCTCAAAACGGAGCTAATAGGCGTGCCAGCGGTGGCGCTGCTACTTCTCGCGACAGAAGGAGGGGAAGTGTTAAACATGTTCCTGATAATGCCCCGAATATCTATTTTAAGACAGACAAAGACGGCCATTATATATACCAGGAAAATGATATATTTGGATCGAACGGGCAATTCATCGTTAGAGAACTACTAGGCCAAGGTACCTTCGGGAAAGTCCTGAAGTGTATCGATACGGCTTCGCCAAATAATAAATATGTGGCAGTCAAAGTTATCAAGGCTGTTGACAGATATAGAGAAGCCGCCAAAACTGAACTTCGGGTACTCAGCACCATTCTAGAGCACGACCCTACTGGTCAATTCCAATGTCTTTTGCTACGCGATTGTTTCGATTACAAGAATCATATCTGTCTGGTTACAGATCTATACGGTAGATCCGTTTATGATTTTATGTGCTCGAACGGCATCGCGAGATTCCCAGGCTCACATATCCAGGCTATTGCCAGACAATTAATTAGATCTGTCTGTTTCTTGCATGATATGGGGATTATCCACACAGACTTGAAACCAGAAAATATTCTTTTGGTTGATGAATCTTATGTAGAATATGATCTCCCTCAACATATCATCGACTCGATGAGTAATCGCAGAAGATTGGCTAGCAACGGTAAAAGAAAAATCTTAACCAATCCTGAAATTAAAATTATTGATTTTGGTAGCGCAGTGTTTCACAAAGAATACCATCCACCGGTAATTTCAACAAGACATTATAGAGCCCCAGAAATTGTCTTAGGATTAGGATGGTCGTTTCCCTGCGATGTCTGGTCGATTGCCTGCGTTTTAGTGGAACTGGTCATAGGCGAATCATTATATCCAATTCACGAAAACTTGGAGCACATGGCAATGATGCAAAGAATAAACGGAACGCCGTTTCCAACAAAGCTAATTGATAAGATGTTCTACAAAGTTAGGCACAAACTAGGCAATCTCCCCTCTGACTTGAATACTACAGTTGTTAGGCATTTCAATCGTCAATCTTTGACTTTACAGTGGCCAGAAAAGAATAAGCGGGGTGAAATAGTAACTACAGAAAAATCGATGAAGAGGGTAATGGAAACTTGTGACAGACTAGATATATATATATCTAGGATCTTGAAACAGGATTACGGTGAGAGGTTGAGTGTCAATTGGAATTTGTCCCCTGAAAAGAATTGGTCTTTGATTAGCTCCAAGCTTTTGTGGAGGGATGACATTTCTAGTTATGATAACTCTAGACTATTCCCACCACCATATCAATTGGATCAAGAATCCTTCCTTTTTTGGTATTGGTTTATTGATTTATGCAGAAAAATGTTTGAATTCGACCCTACAAAGAGAATTACGGCCAGAAATGCTTTGGACCATGAATGGTTTAACTTGGGTATCTTAGATGAAGGAATCGCCAACTTTGTTAACCCTAGAGCAAGTTACCGTAATTCTATTTAATGCTACTTTAAAATTGTTATAGTGTTTTGTATTTCCAAAAGTCTGATACTAATGGTCGAAGTTAATCAGAGTGTATACTCCTTCCCATCGAAATTATAAAACGGGAACAAACATTTTCCCTTTGATGAAATTGGTTCATATCTGAGTACACAGTCAGAGAATTGATGAAATATCTGTTCCCCGTAAATTTATTATTTTCATCTCATTCATTTAATGTTGGTAAAAATATTCCTAATTTTTATCGCACTCAAACTGGATTATAAAATTGGATCCAATTTAAATTAGTTACCAAAGTTATGTTTGTATTTAGGCAGTAACGATATTTTTAATAATATTCATTCTAATAATATTCACATACATTAATTTCGTGTTTAGTCATGGTCACCGCATTTTTCGGATTCCAACTAATTTCGAGTGAAATCTGATTTCGCTTTTCAATTCCATTGCTTTTGGCTTATTTCGCTTATTTCTCCGCATTTTGGACAGATTAAACTTAAAGTGTTTATAATATAAGCATACAGATGCTACTTGTAGAACATTCCAGGCTAAATTCTCTTTACAATGTTGAATTGGGAAACTATATCTAAATGGCAAAGATAGTTTATATCAGAACATTTTTTATATATCTACAAAATTCTAAATTGAATACCCAATGGTAAAAACCCTATTAGTTTATTCTGGCGTTCAGGTAATCAATTTCTTCCTTAAGGCTAGCTTCCTCAACTGTCTTGACCAGTTCCTTGGTACACTTGGCAACATCAAATGCGATGCCTGCCAATCTCTGTTTGAAATTCTTATCCGCATATTCTTCATCATTCTCTTCATGTACTATCTGACCACTTTTTTTTAAACTACATAGAGCTGTCAGTCTCATTGCACAATCTTCCAAACTTTGAACGACCCAGTTACCATGCTCTTTCAAATTAGCATTTCTACTCTGATTCATAGATATGCTTGTTGCATCTACCATCTGCCAAATTACCCCATTAATAGCATTTGATTCAGTCCTTAGATTACCCTTGGTTGCCTGCGGCTCCTTAATCGATGTTAATAAACTTTGAATGGTCGATATGACTTCCATAGTTTGATGTTCAAGATACAACAATAATTCTGTTAATGTATTATCTGGATTCTCAATATCAAATGCATCTATATCAAAGTTAATATCACTACCTTGTTCATTATCTTCATCCTCCTCCTCATGATCATTGTTACTGTCATCTCCATCTCCATCTTCATCTTCATCTTCGTCGTCTTCGTCGTCTTCGTCATCTTTGTCTTCGTCATCATCAGACTCATCAGACTCAGATTCATTGCTTTTGGGATTCTGAATTACTTCAGTTTTTGCAACAGTTTCTATTAATCCTGAATGATCTCCTTCCTGTTGAACTTCATCCAGCTTCATAGGTGCTGTTATTTCTCCTATTTGCTTTTCCTCAGTAATGGATTTCTTATCGGAGTTTGGTATTCTGGCATTTCCAGGTTCCGAATTAACAGTTTCTATGTCCTTATTTTTTACAGCCAAATTATCCGTTGAATTTTCCTTTACATCTGCTTCTGTTTCCATAGGTCCATATTGATAGCTGGAATCAGAATCACTTTCCTTTCCATTACTTTTATTCGTTTCATTAGTCCTTTTCATTATACCTAAACCATTTAGATGGTTATCCTTTAATGTATTGGTGTTGGTTGTAGATTGATTCGAAGCGTTTGAATTTGGGGAGGCTATATTCATTTTTTTTATGGAGGATTTTTCAAAGGTACCAAAAATTGGTAAGGCTGTTCCCTTAGGGGTATGAACTTCTTTATTACCATGACTCTTTAATCCTGCAGTTGTATTGTTAATTGGAGAAGTCTTCAATTCTGAGGTCAAACGCTTGTCTGTTTCGTCTGTAGTCAAAGTATTTGAACGTGATGTAGTTCCTTTGTCTATACCGTTTAATAGATCTGATTGGGAAGCGCCATTATCAACTACAGTTTCATTACTTTCAAAATCCGATTTTGGTGCAAGCACATTTACTTTTTCCTGTTCTTTTGAAGTAGTTTTTAGACCGAAATCTCGGTCATTTACAGCCTTCATCTCATCAACATTTTTAGATTTGGGGGTTGCCGAATTTGTATCTTGTTGATCTAGACTTTCATTAGGTTTAACAGGAGCGTCAACAGATTTGGTATCAAATTTTAAAGAAAATAGGCCTGTACCAGATGGCTTCCTTGAGGTGGTTGCTGGTGGAAGCTTCGGACTATTGATGGCCTTCTGAGTTATCTTCAATGGCTTAACTGGCGACTCTTCCCCCTGATCTAAGAAACCTTCTACGTCCTTCGGTTTCTCAAAGAAAGGTGTAGAAACTAGCTTTTCCTCAACAACAGGAGTTGCAGGAAATGTTGGGACAGATTCCTTATCGGCGTTTTCAATTACAGATCGAGCATTTCCTACATCTGTAAGTAATGATCGTTTATCATCTAATTTTATCTTCGCACTTTTTATTATGCTACAGAACGCAAATAATACTTCGGTAATAGAAGCCTGTAGGGTAATTACAGGTATTAACGGGCCATACGTTGTATAATATCTTAAGGTTGTGATTGCATGCGAGATGGCTGCTTTCAATACAACCACTTGATCATTAAATTCTGGTAAATCTACCATATTCAATACTTCTGCAATGGAATCAGAAATATGCGCCATGTGCTTAAATAACAATTTCCCGTTGATATCAAAATTCTCCTTCTTACTAGTGTAGTTTTCATAGATAATTGAATAAAATTGGTTCACATTTTCTTTGATTTGTTCTACAACATTTAAGGAAATATAACCATTTGAATCAAAATAGTTTTCAAGATATTTATTGTCATTGAGAACATTTTCCTCCATTAGCTTCTGTAATACCTTCTTAGTATTCAAATGTGGTAAGTTGGTTTCTATGCGTTTTGACTTTGTAGGCGACTTTATCTCAATTTCTAATTCGGATATGCGTTGCTTCAATTGCTCATTTTCAATAGAAAGATCACGAATTTCAGAATTTAATTGAATAAAATCCTTTTGATACCTCTCTTCAATGGATGTGGTCGAATCCGACGTTTTAATCCCTCTATTAAGAGAATCGTTAGTCACATCTGCAGATTGATCTTTGATATCAGAAACATCTTCTCCGGACTTGTAAAGAGATTGAAAATCATTCGTTGTACTATAGTTATCATGAGGTTGGTCATACTCAAAGGAAATATTATTTGATTCATAAACTTGGTCTTTGGAGACAAAATTCGATTCGGTTCCTTTATGTAAATCCGGTGTATCATTCAAATCAGAATCGGTCCCATGTACTTTAGATGGATTTTCACGATATTGCTCTTCTTGGATATCAGCTGCCTTCTGGAATGTACTTTCAATCATATTTGATAGATCCTTTGATTTTGTTTCAAATGTAGGTGCTATATTTTCCTCATTAGGGTGTTCGTCCTCATCAGAAGACCAATCAATGGATGCCTTCTTCGGTATCACTTGTGTGGGCTGTACTGAAGAAGATGTAGTTGTATCATTAATTGGTTGATCGTCAGCACTATTTGATTCTTTTTTAGAATCTTTCCCGTCTACTGGAGGAAGAATATCTGAGTATTCGTTGGTTCTTTTTTCAGGATCGCTTGGTAACGGGGCATTTCGGGATTTATCATAGCCTCTCCTATAAATCTCGTATAAAATATCATCAATTAGGTCATTAAACCTGGTTTGCGATAATTTAGCCAACTTCTGCCTTGCCTGATTTCTCTTCACATGGAAACTGGCCTTAGGCAAAAGATACTCTGGCTGGTCCTGGTCCTCATCAATTCTTCTATTCAGTTCATCTGAGACATCTGTACTTAATTCATAGAATTGAGATGGACTCAACTTCAATAGCTTAGCTCTGGCCTTCTGAGCTCGAGCAGAACTTGACCTATCTTTATTTGAATCGGTTGCTTCAAAAAATGTCTTTAGCGAGATATAATACTGGTACACGTCCTGCTGCTGCGACTCCTTTAGTTCTGACATGCTTCTCACTTTATCAATTATTTTTATTTTTGTATCAATTATTTAGTTTTGCAGGAAAGGGAAACCTGTCAAATTTCAACCTACTATATTCAGTGTCTTTTTTGCAATGTATTCTTGTCGAAATTATAATTATTCTAAAATAAACTTGTAAGTTGCTAAGGCAAAACCCAACTAACAGACAGAACGTTTCTTACGTTTCTAAAGTATGCTTTAATGAATAACTTCCTTTTAGTATCTTGTTTCTAAGGTCTGGTCTGGTCTGGTCTGTTTGACAGCAATAAAAAAATTTTTTTCTTCACACACGCGACACGCGCATAAAAAAAATGTAATTCTTTTCGCGTTTTTTTCTTCTTCTTGATACTTGTGAAATATATTGTAATAACATCCAGTGCAGAGCAATTGGGTTACTGAAAATAAAAATTGCAATTAATTAATAAATCTCAGAGGAATATAACAATTATCTTTGACCGCATGATTTCTTGTTAGATTTGCGTATTTTGTTGTAATTATTCACATAGCGAACACTATTTACGTTTTCCGCCATGTGATATTTCAATATTTTCTCTTTATGTAAACAAGCCGGCTTATAATATTTACTATTTATTTTTATTTTTTTTTTTTTTCACGCGATGCTTTCTACTACTACATAGTAGTTGAAATAGTCAAATATAACTATCTTTGGGAGTAAGACAAGGTTCAAAGATCTTATGAAAAAGGGATAGTTCCGTACAATACCTCTATAAACGTCGTATTCTTTCTTAGGTACGCTTGTGTCTTTTTAACTCCTTTACTTCCCGTCCCTGCTTTTCTAATTGGTGTTTATTTTTTGACATCGAGATATTCATAAAGAATGCCTGCTACAGACACTGGAACGACGATGGCCCCAAGGTCTCATAAGACCAAAGAATACGTGTCCAATAACGATTTCCTAGATTCTAAGTTTATGTCTCATCTGGTAGAAGAGGACGACGAAGAGGACGACGACGATGAGAATAGAAATGATAGCTCACAACCTGTAGACGGTAGCATAATGTATGCGACTGTTCAGCAACGACATAATCCAAAGGATGAGAATGGCTCCTTGAACCAGGATATTCCTCAGTATAAGGCTTTTATGATGAAGAACAATAGTAGTGATCCTACTGGGAATCATTTGCTATTACCAGACGGTGATCTAGTAGTTACACAAGCCCTCGACGATATATCGGGATATCTTAATACAAATACCTTTAAGAAAAACAGAAAGAAATCAGTTAATTCCAGCAACAACAGCTACAATACCCATATGGTAACGCAAGATAACAATATCGATACCAGACATACAGAAAAATATGACCTTGATAATAGTGTAATTAATAATCATATCGATGGCGCTTCATATATTAATGATACCGACCCAGCACTGGAGGCGGCCAATATATTTCATAATGTGTTAAAAAACCAAAAATCTAACTATGCCATCAATTCAACATCACAAAGAATTGCGAGTTCTTCAACAGCGAATACAGAATCGAGTTATTCTAATGCATACAATAATGACTCTGATACAAATGATGGACCCCATGAGAATTTAGTCGATTCTATATCATATCATAACCTTGGATCCACAAAGGGTCACAACCAGCTTCAGCGACTAGATTCCAATTCTGATCCTGCTTCCAGAAGAATTTCCAGTACGTCATCGTTGTCGAATATGTCAACTTCTTCAAATACCCCCCCAACTACCGCAGAGACCCAAACCAATCATATTAAAAGTGTAGATGATCATTTCAATCTGAAAACTACTTCTGAAGTTCCGTTAATTACGCCGGAATCTATAGGACTTGTCTTCAATCAAGCTAACGGGTTATGGCAAGAACCTGAATCTCAAAATCATGATATTACTAATAGTCATACCGTAGAAAATACAACATCAAATACTAGTATGCAAAATACTGATGGTTTTTCCTTTGAATCAGAAGTAATCGAGGATTCTAAATCGCAAAACCGAGAAAAGAATTACAGAAGAGGTATAAACTCAAAAATATTGAGGAGTAGTGACTTATCTACTTCAGCGAAGCCATCAACCAATATCCGTGACTTTAGGGAATCCAAACTCGATGAGCAAGATGAATCGGGATTTTTATCAGACGATACTTCCCTGACGCCACCAAGGCTTGATAAAAAATATATCGTCGGACACAAGGACTACATAAAGGATGGTATCCTCACTGAAACTGCATCTCAAGTGCAGCAAAAAAAAAAACATATAAAAAATTGAGTCCGATTAAAGAGGTCAACCGTAACGACCAAAGCAGTCTTAATGATTATCCAAAACCAATACAAGCTTCTGATGTAACTTCTGCATCAGAATTCGATAGGAGTACCTCGTTTCATGAAAACAAAGCTAATCTATTGTCAATCTTAACAGAGGTTGTAAATGATGAGCCCAACTGGACCAAAGTTACATCCATAGACTTATCTGCCAAAAATCTTCAAAATCTCATAAAATTAGATGATTTTCTACCATCTTTATGTCAAATAAATGTTGATAACAATTATGTCAATACCTTGAAGGGACTACCGTCTAGCGTTATGAAGGTCAAGGCCTCGAATAATGCTCTTTCAAATACCTACATGTTACTGAACGATTTTGTACACTTGGAAGAGCTGGATCTCTCCCATAACAAGATTGATTCTATGTATCAAACATTTAACGATCTTAGACACTTGAAGGTATTGAACCTAGGCTTTAACGAGATTTCGTCGATTGGTGGCCTAGATAATATTTATGCATTAAAAGAACTCGATTTGAGTTCGAACAGGGTTAGTGGAGTCATTGATTTTGCAATACTTCGACAAAAGTATGACAAGTCAGGCTTCTGCTGGCTGGACACTGTTGAGAAACTTATCTTGAGAAACAATAGGATCACCAAACTACTGAACATCAATCACCTGAAAAAGTTAAAGGCTTTAATTGTTGATGGCAATCCTCTGGAATGTATTACCACTGATTCAAGCTCTGCTTCACATATCGTGTGCTTAGGTATTGATGGAAGATGTATCCAGACCATAGACTATTCACCAGAGACGTTTGCTAACCTTAACGAGATGATAGTCACTGGGGTAAATCATAAGTTTTGCGACCTGCCGTCATCACTTGTCAAATTAGCAATAGTCGGGGTGGGCTGTAGTAGCCAGTTCAATGATTTAAAATTACAAGATTATTTTGAAGACGATCGTCGTAGTCACAGAACTCCCATACTAAGACAACTGGAGATATCTGGACATTCGACACTTATGAGATTGCCTGATTGTATGGCCGATAGAGTTCCGTTTTTAAGAACCTTAAACCTGAGCTCTAACAACTTATCAGATCCGAAAAACCTTATTACATCAATACCAACTACGTTCCTGGAGGAAATCGATATTTCAGGCAATGGTCTCGAAAGCGAATTTCGTGATGTAGAGTTGTTGGACAAAGCCCTAAAACTGGCATGTCCCTATCTCCACAGCATTATTAGGTAATCAATAAATTTTGTCCATCGAACAATTGTATAAATAGGTTTTTTTGTACTATTAAAATAAAGCAATTTCAAATATTTCCCGTAGTATTGAGTTAACGATTACATGTTGATAACGTCATTTTTGACCAAGAGAAAAAGAAGTGAATATTACCCTCCTGCAGAGAAAAAAGTAGGGGGGTGGGCTTGCTGTACTGGGAATAAGATTTTCTTACGGGTAACCACTGTGGAACCTCCAGTATTATTTATAACAAGAGTCTAAAAGTCTGTTACAACAGAATAACGCTGAGGACAAAGAAGTTTGGTTCCGCGTGTGGTTTAATGCTGAATGAAGCCGTGTTATTGTACTTGAAGACCGTATGGCCCCCTCTTTTTTATTCTATTATCTTTCTTCCTTTTTCTCTTTCTTCTCTTTATTTTTGTCCTTTTTGGCTGAGTTCCCGTTCCCACACTGTCCCCGCCCCCACGGCTGTTCGGCCCACAAAGTACGTTGCCCGTAAGAACCGTAGTCCTTCTGCATGGGACGGGGAGAAATACCTACACTCCCACGCCCCCCCGTGCCAGAAGGAGAAGTGGGGAGGGGGAACAGGTGCAGGTGCAAGGAGACCCGGAGGAGACCCCTAAGCCAGAGGCTAACTGTGCTGCTAGCAGGGTGCACCACTCTGTCTGTCTGGCGCAGTCTCTTTTTCAACCGTAGATCATTAGATAGTAAGACTCTCTCACTGTATTTCTTGATACTGCCAGAATAAAGAGAAGAGAAGGCCAGATAAAGAGACAGTACGGATAAAATAGGGCATTACGGATAAATTATGGAAAATAGTAACTACACACAATGAAAAAAAAGAGGGGTAGGAGTTATCGTTTTTTATTTTTTGGAGATTTTTTTTTAATACAATGACCCCTCACCTGGCCCCCCCCTTCCCCGCTATATATCTACCTCATCGCTTTATTCTTTATAGGTTTCTTTCTTTTTTTTTTGTTTTAGTTATTACAAATGTGAAATATATGTAACTTTTGGCAGTATATATAGTATATAAGGAGCAATAGTTTGAATTGTGCTCTTGGGTTTGTCATTAAAAAGAGAACTCTGAAAAAGGCTTCTTCTTTTTCTTGTATTTTCTCACTGAAAGCAACTCTGTCTTCTTGAAAAATATAAACAGGGAAAAAAAAATATTTAAAAATACCACAGCAAAAATATGTTCAGGTCTACTACTAGTGTTCTAGCAAGGGCCGCTAGGGCCAGGTCTACTGGCTTATCCTCCGTCATGGTCTTGAGAGCTTACTCTCATTTACCCATGAACATTCCTATCAAATTACCTAACGGCCTGGAGTACGAACAACCAACTGGTCTGTTCATCAACAACCAGTTCGTTCCTTCCAAACAACACAAGACCTTCGAGGTTATCAACCCTAGTACCGAGGAAGAGATCTGTCACATCTACGAAGGTAGAGAAGACGACGTCGAAAGCGCCGTCCAAGCTGCGGATACCGCTTTCAAAAACGGTAGCTGGACCGACATCGAACCATTCAAGAGAGGCCAGGCTCTGTACAGGTTGGCTGAGCTTATTGAAAAGGACCTGGAAATTGTCGCCTCTATCGAATCACTAGATAACGGTAAGGCCATTCAACATGCCAGAGGCGACGTCCAGTTGGTCGTCAATTACTTGAAGTCTGCGGCAGGTGCAGCTGATAAAATCGATGGCAGAGTCGTAAACACTGGCTCAAAATACTTTAACTACGTCAAGAAGGAACCACTGGGTGTCTGTGGCCAAATCATCCCTTGGAACTTCCCATTGCTAATGTGGGCATGGAAGATTGCTCCAGCTCTAGTCACTGGTAACACCGTCGTTTTAAAGACTGCCGAATCAACTCCATTATCTGCCCTATACGTCTCCAAATACATTCCAAAGGCTGGTATTCCAGCAGGTGTCGTTAACATCGTCTCCGGGTTCGGAAAAATTGTCGGAGAAGCGTTAACAACGCATCCAAACATTAAAAAGATTGCTTTCACAGGCTCCACAGCTACTGGTAAGCACATTTACTCCTCTGCTGCTCAAACCTTGAAGAAGGTGACTTTAGAATTGGGTGGTAAGTCTCCTAATATTGTTTTCGCAGATGCGGAACTAAAGAAGGCAGTTCAAAATATCATCTTAGGAATCTACTTCAACTCCGGTGAAGTCTGTTGCGCTGGTTCTAGAGTTTACGTCGAAGAGTCTGTTTACGACAAGTTTGTTCAAGAATTCAAGACTGCTTCTGAAGCTCTGAAGGTGGGTAACCCCTTCGATGAAGCCACTTTCCAAGGTGCGCAAACCTCCCAAATGCAACTAGATAAGATTTTGAGTTATGTTGAGGTTGGTAAGAAGGAAGGTGCCACATTGATCACCGGTGGTGAAAGATTGGGTGAAAAAGGGTTTTTCATTAAGCCAACTATTTTTGGTGATGTCACAGAAGACATGAAAATTGTTAAGGAAGAAATATTTGGTCCAGTTGTTACTGTTACTAAGTTCAAGAATTTGGACCACGTTGTCCAAATGGCGAACGACTCCCAATATGGTCTAGCTGCTGGTATTCACACTACTAACATTAACAGTGCAATTAAGGTCGCTGATAGACTAAAGGCCGGTACTGTTTGGGTTAACACTTACAATGATTTCCACCATAACGTTCCGTTTGGTGGTTTCAACGCTTCAGGTCTAGGTCGCGAGATGTCTAATGAAGCGCTAGAAGGGTACCTACAAGCCAAGGCTGTCCGTGTCAAGCTCGATTAATTATTCTAAATAAATAATATATATTCATTAATGAAAATGTAATACTAATTAACCCTGGGGGACCTGTTTAGTATAAAAAAAAGTGCTCGTAGATAAGTTTGTACTATATATATAATAAAATGTAAAGTATTTTCTCCAAGACACCTTTTATAGAGTTTTGGTATGTTAGACCGATTCATCAGTTTGTCGCCGCATTATCAGTTGTTGGAATAAACCGTATACTTTCTTATAATGGCTAGAGAAAAGAATACTAACTACAAATTGAATGCAACACAAATAAGATATAGTATACACAATTATGTAAATGAAGGTCTCAGAATTAAATTTCTTCTTTTACTGCGATGTGATTTGTAGAAGCCGGAACGAGGGAAAAAGGATTAATGGAGATAATGGAATCATTCCGTGGTATTGAACAGTTCCCATATTTCATAGTCATTTTTTTAGATGACTTTCTCGTGTCGTACCGAGAAAAGATTATCCGAGATGTTGCAACATAACCAATCTTAAAGGTTCTTCCATCCCGCTTAATAGGAAGCTTTGGGAAATCAAAAACTTTTCCTTAATGCTCTCACTACTTTACTATGCATAAATGCAACCTTACCGTAGATGTATAGAGAATTTAACATGCCCACCGGATCTAGACTTATAGGGCCTGCAGGCGTTTCTGTGTTATTTTACTTTACTTTTCTTTTTTTTTTTCGTTCTTCTGATCTCACGGATCGCGAAGTTCCCCCCCCCCCGATGGACCCCCTATTCATTTTCGCGGCGTACAGGAAACAAGACCCTTTTTCCCCCCTACAGGGTCCACATACCCGTTAGGGTCCACATACGGTACTTATCCTTCTGGGTGCTTAAGTGGGGGTGATCTCACTTTGCACCGCGGAGCACAGAACACGCCGCAGTCCCGGCACAGGCTACCATTGTCTGGCCCCCCGGCAACACCCCCCCACCCTACGAGCGAGATCCGCATCGGGGTCCTCATCCCGATGCGGAATTGCCTGCGCTTTGCCGAAGATCCGTTCCGTCTGCAGGAGTTTCTCTGCCAGGGTTTTATCTACACCAGGGTCCATCGTATATATTCTTTCATTCTTTTATTATGGCCCAACACATTGCACATTACACATTGCACACACACACCACGGCGGGCGTCGCCAAATGCCCGTTGTAATGCTGACGATATCCCACTTTTACAGGAAAATATTTTTCTATGCAGCAGTATGCAGTGAAATCAGTGGAATCAGTGGAATCAGGCTTCTATACTCTTATAAATAAATGAATATATAAATATGTTCATTTATTTATTTATTTATATTTATATATGTTTATTTATTTATTTATGTTGTCGGATCTAACTAACGAAAAACACTAGCAATGAAATACCTAATCTTTTTATTATTCTTTCGCTGGGTTACTGCTGATAGGCAGGATTTTAATGATCCAATTCATGTGACCGGCAATGATAACGTGAAATATACTGGCTCAGAGCAGTTTTTTTTCAATAATGTCGTGACCGTCGATTCTGGAGCTACACTAGACGCCGCAGCTGGTACTCAATTTTATTTCAACAAGTTGGTGACCTTAAATGGGGGCACTTTAAATGCTTACGCATACTACTGTAGCTTTTCAAATTTGGCCATAGCCTCCGGAGGCAATTTAGCAATTAATGCATCTGAAACTAATTTATCACAAGGTATTAATGCTTCGTACGGGTTTATTGCAGATGTAACTGCCCCAAATAACCTTGTCAACAACGGAACATTGTCAATCACAAATGCATTACAATACTCACAAGGTGCAACATTGAACTCATCACAGTCCATATATGTATATTCTGATGTCGTAACCAATAATGGTGATATCATTATTTCACTCGCACATACGCATGCGGACAACTTTTCAGCGGTACAGATCTTTTCTTCGAGTCAAATAATCAACACTGGTAATATAATCTATCAAAAGTTACCAAACTCTCCAGAAGAACCCAAAGACAAACAAGTTTTGCCTAGAAATGTTTTTGCGATCGGTACAGATGACCTAATAAATACCGGGCTAATAAAACTAAGTGGCTCGCCCTCTTATTTTATCGAAGGTGACAATGCCATTTCTGGCGATTCAGGTATCATAGAGGTAGCAGATGGTGAAGTGGTGTTGCAAGCCCCCAAGATAGAGAATACTATACAGCTAGGAAGGGTATTTTGTAATGTGACTTTCAATCAAACTAATATTGCTGGTCCAGTTAAAATCAAAAATTTCGGGGGTTTTAATTATATAAATACCGTGAGTGCTAATAATAGCTATACTTATAACCACCAAACTGGTATTCTCACCGTTAATAGTAGTTCAGGAATCAACGAATACGATATTGGTTGCGGGTACCTAGACGCATCTTTCCGTTCACTTTATACTATGAGAATGCTACAAGGAGAACTTACAGGAGTGTATTGTATGTATTACGAGAACGTTCCTCCTACAAATACAGAATGTAATCTTCCAATATCATCCAATGTACCGTTAATACCTTCATCTGTTGTATCTTCATCAATTGCACCTTCCTCAGTTTTCTCATCTAGTTCTATTTTATCATCATCATTATCAATGTCATCGTCCTCTGTCGTAACTTCATCAGTTCCACCTTCCTCAATTGAAGCTTCCTCAACAACATATTCTAGTACTAGTTTGTTTCCTTCTTCAGTCCAACCATCCTCAGGTGCACCTTCTTCAAGTTTATCTCCCTCAATACATTCTTCAGGTTCTGTTATATCGCTATCTTCAGTTAAACCCTCCTCGGTTGTATCTTCATCAATTGAAGCCTCCTCAGGTCTTCCTTTCTCACTTCCAACCTCCTCTCATCAATCCTCAACATTATCTCACAGTACTACCTTAATCCCTCCATCCGGTCAACATTCATCGGTTGTACCATCTTCTACAATCGGAAGTTCTGAGATACCAATCCCCCCCTCTTCTCACAGTTCAGCAGCAAGTTCTTATACAAGCAATAATGTAAGTTCGCAAATGAGTCCTCACATAAGCTCCAGCTCAAATTCA
>CAPT01000138.1:0-59090 GCA_001039675.1 Nakaseomyces delphensis CBS 2170
TATTTATCCAAAACCTATCGTGAATTCCTCCAACAGGGGCGAGCTAACTGTTGCACTGTACCTCCATATATGAACTAGAAGTGAGAGCCAAAGAAAAGCATGCGATTGAAATGACATATAGGAAAACTGTGTAGTGCCGAAGGTTATCGCAGAGCTTTAGTTACTGGGAATGAAATATAGCAGCGTACTGAATATGTTTTATTACAGAAACGTTCATACTATCATCTCCGTGTGCTATCCGAGGTTGTTATTAGTTTGAAAGAACCAAAATCAGAATAACCGAAGGGTGGCTAGGGACAGAAATAAAGCTTCTTGACGAGAGGCGCGATATGGCGCTTTGGTTATCTATCCATTTAAAACACCATTACACTTTTATTAACCTTTTGGCTAGATGATCCTCGTCTTCCCTCAGTGAGCTGTTATGCACTAATTTAAACATTTTTAACAGCCCAGCAGTATCATATTTATATGCTGATAGCACCTCTGGGCGGGCACCAAGTGCCTAAGAAGATAAAGTTTCACTGCGTAATTACAAATATATATACTCTACGGTATTCAAAATTGGAGGAATTCCTGGGGATATTAAAATCCATATTGGAAAGGCCTTTTAAAAATTTGAAGGTTGAAGATATTGGCAACAGAGTGCACTATTATAATAATATAGAGAAATGACACCAAAAAAAAAGAAAGAAGCTGCCAATTTCCTTTTAATCATTTTTTGTTCTATTTTATTTCTATTTTTCTTTTTGCTAAAAAACAACCTGAGTTTGTGATAATTACGAATTCAAATATCTATTGAATCTAAAAATATGAAATGCTGCTAGTTACCAAGGTCAGGAGGGTTCTGAGCCATTTGTTTCAGAATTGCACACTATCAAAAGCAACCTTTTTTTTTTTTACTAATTTACACCACCACTGGAAATGAAAAATAACAGGACAGAAAAGAGTACGCAGTTAGAGGAAGTACAGAAGAAGCAATTAAATAAATTAGGTAACCCGAATATTCCGATACCCTTTTTGTTTTCTTCCTTTTTCTTTTTCTTTTTTTTTTAATTTAATTTAATTGATCACTGGTTATGGCACCAATATATATTTTTGGTGACCGAAAGTATTACGGCAAAGAAAGTATTACAGCAAAGAAAGTATTACAGCAAAGAAAGTATTACAGCAAAGAAAGTATTACAGCAAAGAAAGTATTACAGCAAAGAAAGTATTACAGCAAAGAAAATACTATAATTCTGCAGCATTGGTTAAACAAAAGGCACAAACGGCCTATTTTTGCTTTGGGGGAGTACTTATTGCTACAGATATTTTTAATCTATTCATTTATTTAAATTTTTGGAAGTGTTGCAATCAAGTGTGTTCGACTTATATTGGCAGCAAGGATTCGAACTTTGAGTATGGATGAAAAATTAATTTCAGAACAATGACAGCCGCAAATTTTCTGCGTAAATGATGTTTGGGCTAATGGGAAGTGAACCTATGTCGCTTTCCTCTGTGTGAAGTAATTGTAATCCCTGGCAATTCTTTCATGCATGCTTTAACCTCCTAGCTTTCTACTGAATCCAGAGGACAGATTACAACTTTTTCCCGCAGTACGGGAATCATATACCAGTTTTTTCTTTTTTATCCTCGAATTACTCTCCAGTGCTGCAATAATTTTTTATTTGTAGGAACAAAGTACTGCGGACTATTGAGCATTTTTTTCTCTTCAATTCTATATTGGCCGCCTAGCCTTTACAGAATGTGAAACCTGAAAATTTCAAGGATAGAGAGACAAATAGGCGGACAAAATGTATTATTACCTCATCCCCCCCACCCCGAGCGGCCTACTGAGGATTTTCAAGGACAGCCCTTACGTAAAATTGTAAATGGCATATTAATTCAATACAGCACGAGAAGTAACAGCACGCAATTCCAAGAGGACGCGTTACAGGTTCAGTTTGAAAGTACAGTTAAAAAGTGGAAGATAACACTAGAATTAAAAAGAAACGAGAGGAAAATTTATTATCCCCCATAAGAAAACATGCACAAGGGCAGGAACATTAATATTGCGGGTCATTCAATTTGTTCCCTGTGCTGTTCCGTGTAGCAAACAACATTTCTTCAGTCCTTAAAACATTGGCCACCTGTTTTACTGCGTTATCTTACAACGTATTCCGTAACCATTCGTTTCCACCCCACCCCATTAAAAACCATACTTTCGCACAATAAGTTCACGCGTTGACAACTTTAATTAGAAACCTCATTAGAGATAAATGGATTTATCTTTATTTCAGAAAAGAAAGAAAATCTACTGGATGTCACTCTCCGCATTCATTTGGAGAAAATAATTTCAAAATATCTACGCAAATCCCAATTAAATTTCTAAACAAAAGATAATTTAAACCTATTTCCATTGTTTCTAGGTTAGATGAAGTTTTTTCTTACGAATCTATTTTAAAACAAGTTCATCCGTCTACTTAGTTTTGGTTATTGCCCTCCGTGTAATTTTTGCCGTTAATGAAATTTACTACGATGCCCAGATAATAATCCATTTATAAATGGTTTCGTTAAAGAAAAAAAAAAATATTGATGGAGTTGTATTAAAAAGCTGAGTTATTAGTAATTGCATTTCATATTATTAATTCTTAGTTAATAGCGGCATTTTTTATTTCATTTTTGTTTTAGTGATCACTTAATTTCATTGCATTGTATTTTATTTTTTCTTTTCTTTACTTTTCTCACCTAGTGCCGCTAAAAGGCTGAAGCATGTAATATATATTTCCTGTTTCAATCCACAGAACATCTGAATTGCACTGATACCGAGGGCAGGTAGAAGAAATATTTTTTTTCCAGCAACAGTGTAATAAATGCTTACGTTCTATGGATATTTTCTCATCGTGCGATGAATTTTCTATACTGTAAACGTTTCGTACGTCGATGATAAATCTTTCTAAAAATGCCCTCAATTTATTCAACTACAATTAAATTAATTAAATTTTGTTGTTTAATAAGACTGGCTGAAACAATACATGTAATACAGATTTCATTGTACAAGATTTCAATAAACTGTTTAGCAAAGAAATTGCAAAATTACTGGTCATGAAACCTCAAAGGAATAATATATTAACGAGGTGCTACTAAAATTGTATAACGAATTTTGTTTTGTGGCTGTAAAAGAATTATACCATGACGTTACGATAAAGTATAGGTCACAGGTTTGAGGCGGAATGGGGGTTTAGCTCACTGAAATATACTTGCTAGAATTATCTTGCGTTAAGAGTCCTTTTCAAAACACTACGTAATACTACGGCACCAATAAATAAATATTCGAATTACTAAAAAATCGTCCGATTAAGAATCTCTGTTTTTAAAGGGCTCGTACAACAATCAGTTCTTACAGCTAACAATGCAAATATCAATTCACAGCCTTTAGTATTATTTTTTTGTGATGAGAAACGACATATGAAGATATGTTACTGTGTGCCAGTCATTCAAGGCATAGAAGATTTACCAATTTTTACCAGAGAGTGTCATCCAAGAAAAAAAGAAAAAAAGTGTAAGATTCGAAAAATAAATTATAATAAACTTCTCGTTTCTTTTTTTTCTTAATATTTAAATATATATAATTTCGCAAGACGCGTAAACGGTTTTTTTCTTGGAGTAACTTAGTGGGGTGGGGGGGGCGGGAACCAGCCCCCCCCCACCCCACCACCGTGACGCGTCCTAAATTATTGCTACTGTGTGATCAGTTTTCGCTCACTGAGGTATTAATTTGTTTGACGTATATATGACAGTCACAGCTTTTTACGCGTCCTGCCTAACTAATACGACCGCATTACGACCGCATTACAACATCTCACAGACATCGTACCCTGCTACCCACGTTTATTTGCACATTTTCCTGTTTTTCATTAGTTCGACTCCTGTTTATCACCCACCAGAATCTCAGAAAAGCCCCTACAGACGTAACGGGAAAACATGAATTAGAATGAATTAGATCTGAAAAACAGATATCTTGTACGAGATGTTCTCAGCGCGCGCGCGCTGTTCTATTTTTTAATTATATTTCTATATTTATTTATTTTTTTTAAATTAGCCAAACATTCTTGTGCAAACACTGTCCAGTAATCTCCGCAGAGAAGGTCACCTCTTTTTTTTTTACAGCCCCCGTCCTAAACGGCTCAGTCTGGGATTTCGGGGGTTTTCGCGCACAGAAAAATGCGCGCACTGCACACACACACCCCCACACAAATTTTCACTGTTCCTGCAAAGAAGAAGAAAAATTCAATAACTTTCTACAGTGGGCCCACGGGATAGCCGTGGAAAGAGATGTACAAGGAAGTCGAGACTCCCCCCACCGAGGAGGGACCAAAGAAGAAGAAGAGGAAGATATACCTGTGGGAAATTAGGTTTCCAAACAATCAGCCCTTGGAGAATTTGTGAAGGAAACAAACGCCGGGTTGAAAGAGAGAAAGTACGTGGGAGCGGGGGGGGGGGGCGGACAGGCGGACCGGAACGACGGAGAGTATCAAAATACCGGTTTATTGTATTGAAATTGTATTTTCTTTTGGTTCGGTGCTGCGAGTAATGAACCTTCCATGCAGTGGGGGGCAGCATGCGCGTATACACAGCAGGAAAACGTTTAAACACGCAATGGTGACCAATAATAAATAGAAATCAAGAAAAAAATTCGTCGTAGAGTAATGCGAGAGGTACATAGCAAACACGAAATTTAATATTACATTTTCATTATATTATTATCTTTTGTAGGTTCTAGAAACGCAGCTTAATAGGGTTTTTGTTCTTTCTCCAGAAATATGATTACTGACTGGCAGGAAAATTTAATTGACGAAAACAGAAATTAAGTGCGTTCCCCACGGTAACTACAGGAGAAAGGGTGGGGGTGGTGTAATTTAAAAAAAAAGAAATAAAAAAAAATATTTATATTTCCCAATTTATTTTTAACTTTTCGTTTCTTTTTTTTTAAATTACAGGCGCCCTGTTTTCTTTTTATTAGTTGTGTTTTTTCTTTTTTCTTCTTTTTTAAGATTCCATGCTTCTGAACCGAAATTCACTTGACTTGGCAATAAAAATAAATCGATCGTCCATTAATATTATGAAAAGAATACAACCATTAAGTAACGAAAATGTAAATAGCCAGGGACCCTTCTATACATTTATATATAGATTTTTTCTTTTTTTTTTCCTTTAATTTGTTGCTCAGACGATTAGAACGAGTGGACCCTGGCTAATTATTATCTGGATCAAAGACTAAATTAATTCAATTTTTGTTGTAGTAGTTGAGAGTAATTAGTTAAGAATAATTAGTGGACAATAATTTAATAAGCCGTTGGGATCACAATAAAAAGAAAAAGAAAAAAAAAGAAAGTGTTGTAACCACTTAGTTATATTTTTCTGTTCAGTATGAACTTGGCAGTAATCTAATTTTCAGATTTTATTTTGTTAATACTTTGTAATATCACAGCGACGAAATTAGCAACAAAGAAATATAGGCGGAAAAAACAGCAGTTCAAAATTTTGGTGTTTTCTCTGGTTATTTCGGCTATGGCTGCTTATTCATGGATTGGTAATATTTGGCATTATTATCTCAGGGTTCGTTTATATGAAACAATAACACTAAAACAACAGAAAATTAATTCTTGGCAACAACCAATGCCTGGGATTACTTTTCTTTTTGTTTTTGTTTTCTATTTTTGTTTTTGTTTTTATTGTTGTTTTCTATATTGGCATTAGGCACTGTCCGATTAATATCGCACAAACACCATTTTCCTGTTTTGAATGTAGGTTATCATAACTAGAACGAGCAACCACTTTCTTTGATCAGAAACGAAAACACGAAATGTGAATTACTATCGGAATAAGCTGCTTCTTGTTCGGCGGTTCCTCTGTGACACGGTCCCTCATGATGCAGGAAAAACCCTTATTTTTGTTTTCATTCATCGATGCAACGGAACGGTTGTATAAGGCAATTTATTTTACTCAAGAAAGACTATTTCTGTTTTTGATTTGGTTAGCGTTTATTTTTCGATTTCCTATTGAGGACAATTTCTAGATCCGCGCTTCCATAGCTATTTACTCCCTTAATCCAATAAGGCGCTGATACTTTTCTTTGAACGTGGAATGGCGTTTGGACCTAAACATGAGCAACAAATAATAACAATTCTATTGTTTACAAGATTGCGAAAACTGTTGTTGACAAACATGAACGGCACTGTTTTTTGTTATTTGTTTCTCTTATGTTTGTAGTAAAGTTCATAAGTGTTTCCAGTCTCTTTTTTATTATATAAAGGGAACATGATTTCATGATTTGAGAAAATGGATATTCTATTCAATTTACAATTCTTAAATTATAAAAAATCATCAAGAAAATCAAATCTTTATCGCAGTGATACTATTATCTAACTACCCTCGATAATATTACCACCATATATTTTAATTTTTACCCTAATACAGAATTTTGGTATTTACTGCTAACTCGATTTGATATAAAATAACCACCATGGGAATCCATTCTTCTTCCACTTCGTGGAAATCCTGGTTTTCTGCACTAGTCTACTTGGTTAGTTATGCTGCTGCTCAAACTGTTATCTCCAAGAACACTATCACCACTGGCGGCAATCCAGCTGGCTATGATAAAGGTATCTATGTTGTCGGTGGCGCCTATTTGGCTCAAGCTGACACTAACACTGTCGTAATGTACAATCAAATTACCATCGAACAAAATGGTGCCTACTATGTTGTTAACAACGGTCAATCTGGTCTAACTTCCGCTAACGGTCAAGATCTTCTAAAACCTTTTGAATTCAAAAACGACGGTACCTTTGTCTGGGATGACAGAAAGAGTTCCTCTAAGGGTACTTTCTACCTTGGTCGTGGCAGTGTTAACTTTGAAAATGCTGGCCGTATGATGCTTGCTTCAACTCATGGTGATAACATGGACTTCAATTTCGATAACGCTAAAAACAGTGGTTTCTTGTACTCATTGGGTACAAGCGCTTCTACTCCACAAGTCTTAAACCTAGGTGGTGACGTTTTAGCAGCTGCTGGTGTCACACATACTGTTTACAACAGTGGTACTATTTGTTTGGCTAACAGTACATGGACCCTAAACGGTGATGTTAAGGGTGTCGGTTGTATTTCTGTTGGAGACAGTTCTCTTCTAACTATTAACAACCACGATGTCTCACAACAACAAATTTACCTATCTACCTCAACATCTGGTCTAGCTGTCTCTAACGGTCAAGACACTCCAATTTACGGTTTCGGTAACGGTAACTACATTATCTTCCCATTGTTCCCAATCCAAAGCTTCACCTACGACGAAGCTACTGGTATTATTCACTTCAAGACCGGTTACGTCGGTGCACAAAGTTTCACCCTAGTTGTTGGTAAGGGTTACGATTCATCCAAATTCCAACTTCTTGGTTTCAAGAGTCTCTTTGGAAAACTATATTACAACAGTGTTTTTGTCTACAACGGTGATGCACCAACTCAGCAACCATCCATCTGTCAACAATGTGATGAGATTCCTCTTTACACCTTCGAGGTTCCAGATGCCTATGAAACCACCAACTCATTGGGCTTCACAGAGACAATCTCATTTATGCAATCTTATGAAGATGGTATCCCAGTTATTGCTACAACCACTTACTACGTTCCACCTGAAGTTTACACTGTCACTCAATTGAACTCTTTGAACGAAACTGAAACTGATATCATTAGTAGAATTGTTGGTGTCGACGGTAATGGTAATACCGTTACTTTGTACACCACTATTCCTGTAACTGCCGCTTCTGCTGAAATTTCTTCTAGTGCTGTTCCATCCAGTGAGGTTCCATCCAGTGCTGTTCCATCTAGCGATGTTTCTTCCAGTGCTGTTCCATCCAGTGCTGTTCCATCCAGTGAAGTTTCTTCCAGTGCTGTTCCATCCAGTGAGGTTTCTTCCAGTGCTGTTCCATCCAGTGAGGTTTCTTCCAGTGCTGTTCCATCCAGTGAGGTTTCTTCCAGTGCTGTTCCATCCAGCGCTGTTTCTTCCAGTGAAATCTCTTCTAACAGTACCTCCTCAAGTGTGATCTCTTCAAGCTCCGTCTCTTCTGAAGCTGTCTCCTCTGGTGCTGATTACACTACCACCAAGACCAACTCCGATGGTAGCGTCGAAACCGATGTTGTTCACCACATCACCACCACAGGCCAAGACGGTAAGCGTACTGTAATTGTCACTACTTCTCAAGTTACCAGCAGTGGCGCAGTATCTTCTAACCCAGTCTCCTCTGGTGCTGATTACACTACCACCAAGACCAACTCCGATGGTAGCGTCGAGACCGATGTTGTTCACCACATCACCACCACAGACAGCAACGGTAACCCAACTGTTATTATTACCACTTCTCAAGTTAAGAGCGGAAATGAAATTCCATCCGGTTCTGACTACACCACCACCAAGACTAACTCTGACGGTAGCGTCGAGACCGATGTTGTCCGCCATATCACCACCACTTGTTCTGATGGCGAGGTAACTGTCTTCATTACTACATGTCCAGTAACAACATCTGAAGCTGACTACACCACCACTAGAACTAACGCTGACGGTAGTTGCGAGACCGAAGTAATTAGCCATGTCACTACCACTTGCTCCGATGGTGAGGTTACTGTTTATGTAACCACTTGTCCATTGAGCTCTGAACACGCTACGAAGACTAATGTCGATGTCCAAACCATTACTACTACATGCGCTAATGGCGAGACTACCGTTATTGTTACTTCTTGCCCAGAGGGTGTTTGTACTCTTGACCACAAAACAAACACCAACGCTAACGGAAATGGTGCTACCGATGTTCACGTAACTACTACTGCTGCTTCTGGTAAACAGACTACAATTGTCACTTCTCAAACCGCCCGTGCTACCGGCTCTTCCGGTTCTGGTTCAGCCGCTCAAGGTTCTGGTAAGCCAGCTGCTCAAGCCTCTGGTGCCCCAGCTGCTGGTTCTGCTGCTCAAGCCTCTGGTGCCCCAGCTGCCGGCTCTGCTGCTCCAGCTTCTGGTAAGCCAGCTGCTACTGGTGCTGCTGCCCCAGCTGCTCAAGCCTCTGGTGCCCCAGCTGCCGGCTCTGCTGCTCAAGCCTCTGGTGCCCCAGCTGCCGGCTCTGCTACTCAAGCCTCTGGTGCCCCAGCTGCCGGCTCTGCTGCTCCAGCTTCTGGTAAGCCAGCTTCTACAGGTGCTGCTGCCCCAGCTGCCGGCTCTGCTGCTTCAGCTTCTGGTAAGCCAGCTTCTACTGGTGCTGCTGCCCCAGCAGCTGGCTCTGCTTCTCCAGCCGGTGTTGCTCAGCAACAAGTTTCTGGCTCCGCTGTCGCCCCTGCTTCTGGTTCCCATGCTGGTATTGTTTCACAACAACTGCAAGGTGCCGCTAACACATTGGCTTCTGTCCCATTCTACTCTTACATCGTTGCCATTTTTGCAGTGGTTTTAATGTAAGGAGCTTGATTGTCTTATAAATACTGATTAAGTTAAATCGACGAAAAACAACCTAATTTTTTTAACGTAATACTACGAATTAGTTTCTTCCCCAATAATTCTAGTTTACGAATCTGAAAATCGATACCAATTTTTTATACAATAGTTATTCTAATGCGCTTATTATTCTATAGTTCTTATAGCGCCTATTTTTTATAGTTCTTGAATTGAATATTTTTTTATTTAACAATATGTTTTCCTTTTTATTTATAATTTAACGATCCTTTTAAACACGAAAGACATGAAGAAGGAGGTGTTTTTGTCTTCATAATATAAAGCACATAAATAAAGGGATGGTTTATAGAAAATAATATATCATATATGCCTTTTTTATGGTCAGTTTATGTTTCAGTTAATACTGATTGTATTTGGCCTAACATGGTGGGGTTTTATGTATATAATTTTCTAATCAGTTCGATTACATTCAAGCACATTGAAAGAGTCAAACGAAGAACCCTTTACATTATCTTTTTTCATTTTTGCAATTTTTACTGCATGCTTCAATAATTGTAATTATTATGGGGCATTACAGAAGTATGATTAAAATTTTCACCAAAGTAACTATTTAGAAAACATCTCTCATAAAAATGCAAACAGAATAACAAAAAGACAATTAAAAATAAAGAAAAAAATAACAGTAAATACTATGTTCTCCCGCCTGGTTAATTTAAAGTATGAACATCCCGATCAGAAAGGACACAACACAAAAAAATGTAGAACTAATAGAGAATAAGCAAAAAATTAACGAAGCATATGCACTGTATTGTTTTACCATGCAATAACTGTGGTGTGTCTATGCCTAAAACGATAATATGCTCTAAGGAATTCTTCTCGACGTCAGCATGTGATATCAAGGCTCTTAATATACGAAACTGTTTTTTCAAATGGGATCAGAGCTCATCGCAACGATGAGCACGTCAATACCTAACGGGAATAGTAACGAAATGCTGGGAAACTTACTATGCTGATAATTGGACAAATATTAATAATATATGAGTGGTAGAGAATAAGAGACACATATTTTTTTTCGACTTTGAGGTGTTACATCACCTGTCAAAAGTATCAAGGTGGATGTAGACGACTGAATTTTGGTCTGCATTTTGTAAATGTACCAGAACAAGCAGTATAGTTATTTAGAATGCCTAAAAGTTTTGTGAGACAACGAGGAGCTGGAGGATGAGTGTTTTGTAAACCTTAATGATAGACCTTCATAGACTGTTTCGGTTTTTGTAAAGAACCTATAGGTATCCAATCCCCAAATTTATTCACTATGCTGCAACTGTAATGCATGACACAGTGCCATTTTGGTTATATAAAAAGTTCGTCTGATATAATTTATAAAAACAGCTTTTCAATCTCACGTATCAACAAATCTGGCCGAAACCGAACATGGGAATACAGGTGTTGAAGATGATGCAGTTCTAATAACAGCCATGATAATAACATCCTACACAAAAACCACAGTATTAATGAAATGTTTAGTTCCTCATAAACTTAAACTAGATAACAAAAGGGACATTACTGAATCCTAAACATTATAGAGGCGAATAAGAATAAATAAAATTAAGAAAAATTAACTTCGTATTATTTGTTTTTACTAATAAATGACCCTAAAGTATTTTCTATAGTTCGACTTGTTTATCAAGCACACCGGTGCAAATCGAGGCCAAAATATCATGGTAGGAAAAGGTATCAACAACCACAGATCCGTCTATATACGAAATAAACTTTTATGATATTTTACGGAAGAATACGCTATAAATATTTTGCGCAGTTGCTTCTTTCACAATTCCATCCAAATTGTTTTCGCAGCCTTTACTGTTCATTTCACTGTCCATTTCACTGTTTACCCACCATTATAGCAGTTGTTAGGCACTTTTTCTTTTACCTTGCATTTTCTCCATAGCGACAATACCTTTTTTTTTTTCTTTCTTCCATTTCCGCTATCTTTAGACTATAACTGAATAAAACACGAACCACACAATTATTAAATGATGTGGTTGATAGATATATGGCCATTGTTTTACACTAATAAAAACCTTTTTTAAATAAAAACACAACTAAAAAATATTTAGCCGCCCAAATTTTTAAACAAAGAATAATTATTTATAATTGTACGTTTATACGTTTTGGCACGTGATTTAGCCGGGTAAATGTAAGTAAGGAGAAAACCTAATTTGAAATTTGGATCAAATTATAATTAATAGTAGATTGAGAGTGTGTGTGCGTTGTTTAAGGAATCCATTCAATACCTACTATACTTCGGTTGTTTTTTGTTTGGTACCATAAAAAAGAGGGAAAGGCCAAATTAGCAAGGGCATCGACCAAAAAACCAAGTGCCACATAGAGTAAAATCTGTCGGTGGATGAAAAAAAAAAGTTTTGTTCAACAAGAAGTGATTATTTTCAAGAAACTTATTGATGGAAGCAAGTAACAAGTGTATAATACGAACGGCTAAACCTCGGTTCATGTATGTTTATATTGAAGAGGATATTATATTAGAGGAATAGGCGATCATAAAGACACTTTTGTATTCGAGATGAACAAAAACAGTAGCCTCTTAGAATATAATAATGATACAGTTGCTGATGACAAAGATACGGCGGCTATGAATATACGTGGCAAATCACCTTCAACTGCAAACTCATCAAATCCTGTTAAATTCATGAACACTAATGAAATATTTGATGTAAATGCAGCGGTACGACAGCATTTATCAGAAGAAGAGATTGCATCCAATTCGAGTTCAAGTAGTGCAGCTGAATTAAATTTAGGGACACCAGAACAAGGTGATTTAGGAAATAAGCCTGTAAGGGTGAACCAAAGAACACCAGATCTTGACAAAATTGCTAATTTTCTTAAAAATAATAGAACACCTGGTAAGAAAAGCATAATATCGAAATACAATAGCTCGGATCTTGAGGATACACCTGCTGAAGAGAGAAGGGTACTGAAAGGAAACAGGCTCGATACGAATATTGCAAGTTTTAAGAAAAACCTAACCAAAAATATCAATGAGGCAGAAAAGGGCAATGATATCGCATATAATAAACAGGAAATACCACAGGGTACACCTAAAGAAATTAAAGTATTTATGGAAAATTCATCTCCTTATCAAAGATTTCTCTCCAAGAATGAACTAGGAACTGAGAATGATTTTCTTGATAGTGAAAAAAATAATACATCGGTTAACGAGTTCGATACTTTGCCTTACAGTCTTTCAAATGGTATGGATTGTGATAAATCGCTTTCAGGTACGAAGGATATTGACAATGATAAATTCATTCTGAGGCTGGGAAGGAATTCAAAAATATCTAGTAATGAGGCCACCCAGATTATTAGTAACGTACCTTCTCAATCTGAAGAACCTGCTGCTAATAGGGAAAAATCACTAGTTGATAGAAATTCAAAAAATTTGAATGGAAACTTAGGTATTGCTACTCTACCTATACTATCTTTGACACAGGATCCAGAAATTCGGAACGACCTAACTCAGCACATTGTGTCATCGCCTTCGATAACTAATTCTATCATGGGAAATAACTCAGTGTTACTATCCCATGAACCTGTAATTGAAGTTCCAAAAACAAGTTCCCCATCGAAAATCAAACAATCCAGTAGTACGCAGCAGAAATTGGAGAAGGAGGAAAGCACTCAAAAAAGTTTACTTTCTCAGCTTACAAATGAAAGAGAGAAAATATACCTACAAGTATCAAGTAGACCCCCTACGAAAATGGAGCTACAAGAAGATGAATGTTCATTAGATGCAGAACATGTATATACTATCAATAGTGAAAGTGAACTCACACAAGAATTACCTGAGATCGATGAAGCCGAATTAACAGTAGAAGCAGCTAGAAATTATCCAGATAATTCGGATAATATAGAAGTTGATTACAAGTCAGATATAATTGAAGAAAAAAGAGCATCGGAAAAGTCAATTAAAGATAGTAGTAATGGTTCTAATATAAGTGATAAGAAAGAAGCGCCTGATATTAATGACAAAACACCTATAAAGCTTTTAGAAAGCGAAGGACTGTGTATACCTTTCAGGCAGAATTTGACGAATGATATAGATAATTCTCATCTAACTAACATAAAGGAGAAAGGAACTATTTTTGAAGAGAAGAAGGACTATTTAAGCAAAAGAGATGTCGTATTTTGGAATTCAGTTTGGTATCTTTACGACATGAATTTGAAATATTACCCCGGAGTATATATGAACACAAAAACAAAGGATGGTTACTCCGAAATTCGACATAAATCAGGTACTTTAATGGTTAAAACTAATGATCTGCATTTGCTAGATATTCATGTCATGGATATTGTTGAAAATGATGGGCAGATATACCAGGTCGTCGGATTAGAATGTCGAAGCCTCGCAGAAAACACCATAAGGTGTATTAGAGGATACGATACTGTGCATCTGAGGAAAAAAAAAATGAATGGATCTTTGTGCAAAAAGACTTATATTAAGAACATTTCTGATATCTGCATTGACATGGAGGCGTGGATAAAGAGACCGAAAATAATTTTACATGGTAATAAATTCACGAAAGCTACTGCTCACGAAGATCTTAAAAAACCAATCAGAAGTCGCAAGTCATCCAATAAGCCATCGCCAAGGAAAATTCATGAACAAAATATGAAGTTTGAAAGTTCAACACCTTCTAAATCAATTGTAAGTAACCAAAAAATTGATAATTACTATAGGGAAAGCTCCCCTACCGTACCAATCAATACCTCTTTCAGTGCATCTGCACTAGAAGTTTCTAAGGAAGGATCTTTGGAGGCATTCCAGGATTGTATTTTTGTTCTGAGTAATTTGCCAGATTTCTCCAAAGACCTGTCCAATATTATAACTAATTCTGGAGGAGTGGTTCTTGAGGATGGATTTGCATCGTTATTCGATTTTGCAGAACCGATACCTTTTGACGATACATATCTCAGAGATCATTTCGCTGTTTCGCTGCAAGTGCTGGATTCTACTTTAAAGTTTAAATCACCACTGTTGGGGCCGAAGAAGAAATTTGCCTGCCTTCTAGCAAACAGGCATCTCAGGAGTTTGAAGTATTTAGAGACATTGGCTCTTGGGTGGCCCACACTTCACTGGAAATTCATTGAAGAATTGCAAAATAGTGGTACTGATCAAAAAAACGATAAACTATGGGGCTACTTATTACCATCTGGGGAAAGCTTGCGATTATATGATAATAATACGAAAGCAAGTGTAATACTATCCAATAATATTCAAGCATTCTATAGCAATTTTACTTCGGGAAAAAATCTGCAGGAGCAATTGTCAATCCGGGCATCAATACTAAAGAACTTTACTGTGTTAGTTTTGGGCTCCTCTGCTCTCGACAACTTCTTAAGCTTCTGTTTTTCTTGCCTAGGTGCGAAGAAAGTTGCCTACTTGCTCTCTGATAATATCAACATTTTACTAAATCAAAGCAAAAGAAAATCAGTTAAACGAAAAAAAACTAATAACTTGGACACAATCACATATGCATTAGATCACATACTAAATCTACCAGAATTTGCTGAAAACGCACAGGTGCTTCTTTATGTGAATTGTAATACTATTGATAATGATGATTATACAGCTGACATAGTTCGAAATGAATTATCGCACTTAAAGACTGGCCATGATATGAAAATTTTTATAGAATCCAAAGAATGGCTGATTCAAACAATCATTCACAATAATGCAGGGTTTGTATTCTAACAATAACACTGACCCTTATCTCGTCTCATTCATCGGTTAGGTTGTTACGGTCGAGGGGCAACTATTAAACCTATTCCCATGGGTTTGAATATACATATGCCCTTTAAATAGTTTGTGGTGCGATTAATAACGCTGCAAATAATCATTACAAATCTTACTTAAGATTTTTTTTACTATTTACCCTTTCTATTTAAATTTTGTTGCGTTTAAAATATTGTTTGGTTTTACGAGGTTAGGAATCTTAGAAACGCATGGGAGAGAGTAAAGGAAACTTAATTTACCGAGAAACATTGTCCTGTGTAATCCAAACAATGTGGTACAAGACAGGTACAATCTTTGGAAGAAATTACCTCCTTTCATTCTGATGAATTTGTAGATAGGCCAGTATAATTCATTGTATATATTTGATCCAGTGGCCTCCAAGTACTTGTAATTTGATAATTGCCCACCCAGTTGTAGTAAACCAATATGTACCATGTAGGGGTCAAGTATTTTTGACATCTTAAATTCCTGGAAAACAGTATTTATCAGCCCAGAAATAAAAGTTTCCACATGATGTTCACGATTCCTCATATTAACAGACAGTGAAGGATTGTAGACAAGAAGTGGGATCCGATCGGAGTCAGAGGTTCTTGGCAGATGAGGCAGGATATCAATCAGCGAAGAATAATATAGCAGTACGTTGCTATGTATTTCTGATTCGAGTTGGTCGATTGTCACCATGCCTGTTGGATAATAAGAAAGTTTGGGGATAAAAAGGATTGATGAAAGTCTATTCTTGGGGTATTTTTTGAAGAATTCAGAAAACTTAGACCAGTCGCTGGCAGACTTGGGGTCGACATAATTCAAGAAATCATCTTCATCATTGTGAACTTTGTACGCGCCAGCGTTTTCAAGGCATATAAACACTGTTAGCCCACGTCTATACAAATCCATCACCTGCCCTCTAATAATAGGGTCCCTCATATCACCAAACACTAATGCAGTCTCACAGGCATCTGCACCAAGCACAGGTTCAACCCGCAATTGATGCACCCCCCAGAACAATATCACCGCGGTCACAGGAACGGACACAGTTGCCCACAGGTTGTTTCTTAGAATTTTATCCAGCACTTTCAGTCTAGGAAGTTGTAAACGACCAGCCGGGCTCCGCACTTCATCCTGAGCCATAACTTCTGACCCTCTATTCAGCACTTTATTGAGAATCGGCCATCCTTTTTTAGTAATTGCTTCCTCAGACTCACTTATATACCCACCCACTTCACTGACAAGTCGATATCCGCTATCAAAAAGCCTGTCGATAAAATCTCTATTTTCCATCACTCGAATACCGGATTCCTTTTCTGCAGAAAATATGGTACTCTCATGAATGAGGTCTCATCCATTGAACTTTTAACGACTACAGTTGCAAGATGAATTCCTTCGTTTGTGTTGGGCATTTTTGCGTTTGCGTTTTTTTGCTCTATTTTTTCTCTAACTTTTTTGTGTCAATAATCTTTTATTACGGGCAGCAAGGCTATACAGATTTTTACTTTGCAAATGCTTGAAGCAATGAAACTATCTAACCAGAGGGCCCTGTAACCGTACTGCTCCCTCCCATTGGTATTTATCATGTTTTCAAACTAAAATACTTCGTTGTGAAGATTATCCAAAAATAAAAAAGAAAAAAAAAAGTTTGTGTTGATTTACGGTTTTTCTGCATTCGCGAGTCATTCCAGAGAAACCGCCGTAGCAGGTTATAGTACACCATTGCCTACTTCCTTAGAATCTACCGTACAAAATTTTAGTGTAAATCAACTTGAACATAAGAATTTTTGGTTTTTGATATTAAATTACATAGCATTACATTACTGTAAGTTCTTCCTTATTTTTAGTTTGCAAAGCACACCTCAACTCCTGGTAGGAAAGAAGGTAAAATATACTGCTATCTTCCATCTCTAGCGCACCATACTTTGAGTGTTCAATCCGCTTTTGTTCTAAACATTTAAATAAGACTGGAATAAGGGGTGGAAAGTCCTTCTGTACAAGCTCATACTACAAAAGAAAACATTCTGTTCATATATCTTATAATATAAAAATGGCTACGATCTTGGGCTTGAATAACCCTGTTCCCAGGGATTTACAAAGTGAGTCTCAAAAAGCTGCAAGAATTCTGAGGGATTTCGTTAAACCGGGTGCCTACGACTTAGATGAGACAATTCCACCGTATGTGCTGCAGAACGCTAGAGGTTTGGCTGTTATAACTGTTGTTAAAGCTGGGTTTTTGTTCTCAGGTAGAGCAGGTTCTGGCGTTATTGTAGCCAGGTTACCGGACGGTTCTTGGTCAGCCCCATCAGCTATTGCCATGGGGGGTGCGGGCGCGGGTGGTCTGATCGGCTTTGAACTCACCGATTTTGTTTTCATCCTGAACTCCCAAGAGGCCGTCGACACTTTCTCCGAGATTGGTTCCGTTACATTCGGAGGTAATATCTCCGTTGCCGCAGGTCCAGTGGGAAGAAATACCGAGGCTGATGCCACTGCTTCTACTGGTGGTATGGCTGCTATCTATACTTACTCTAAGACTAAAGGTTTATTTGCTGGTGTCTCTGTTGAGGGGTCTGCCATTATAGAAAGAAGAGATGAAAATCAAAATGCATACGGAAGTCATGCTACTGCTAAGAGGATTCTAGCCGGTGAGGTTGAACCGTTACCATGTATGAACTCCTTATACGCCATTCTTAATACAAGATGTTTTCTACCACCTAGCAATCAAAATTATGTTCCTTATGATCAAATGGGTGATCGTTACTACAATGATTTCCCTGACTCATTTCCTGTTGACGAAAATGGAAATGGCGCTGGATCATATGTTCCAAGAAGCAGGAAAAGGTTTGGAAGGGATGATAGATATGGCCAACAGCAACCACAAAATCAGTACGATAGCCAATACGATGATCGCAGGTATGATGATTATAGGCCACCACAAAATGCTAATGGTCCCAAGTCGCCCTCCACTGATTCTAACCGTCCCCTTTATAGAGTTCCACAACAGAATACCTACCAAAATCATAGGGTTCCACCACCCTTTGATCCTGTAAATAGAGGACACGCAACAGATTCTGGACCACAGGATGTTAACCCAAGACCATTACCTCCACGTCCAGGTCAACACCAAACAAGAGTAAGGGCGTTGTTTAATTTTACTGGTCAAGAGCCTGGTGACCTATCCTTCAGCAAAGGTGACATTATAGTTGTAACCAAAAAAACTAAGTCTACAAACGATTGGTGGACGGGTACTATGAACGGTAAGGAGGGGCTTTTCCCCGCTAATTACGTCGAATTGATTTAAACCCTATTTCAGTATATTACAGTAGAATAAAATATCTATTCCAATGAGTAATGGTGAAGTGATAGCAGATTATTTTATCAAAGGAATAATATTACATCCTGTTTTATTGTTGACGATATTTAATATTAATTTTTAATATTAATTTTTAATTGCTAAATATTCTCAAGAGTTCTAAATGTGGACGGATATGAATGGAAACATGTTTTATCGGACTTTGATATTAACTCAAATTCCTTCATTAAATACATCAAATAATTGTTTTGCAATAATAAATACAATAGTAGTACCTTACATAAAGGAAAAAAGTGCTACTCCCCAATTGCTTTTAAGTTTAATGCTGTTTTATTTGGTGCAGACTGTATTATCATCATCTCTGAACCTGCTGTTGTTATTTTCGTAAGACATGTCCTCCTTCGATACTGAGCATGTTATCGGTATTTCCTTCCGTCAGAGTACCTAAGCTGTTATTGAAAATTTGCTCCAGAATTTGTTGATGAACAATACTGAAACAAGCCAGAAGTGAAGTGAAAGAAATGACCCAGAAATGACTTAAAGTCTTGAACATTGAAATCCCATAGTTTTTTAGCACTACTAACGATGCTAAGCAGGTAAGCCATTCCCATAAGCATATAGCAATAAAGTCAAAATAGTTTAGGTTTACAATCGACAAGGAAGATCGGTACAAATCTAAAGTCCTTAATTTTGAGGATATCCGAGCTGGTATTGCCGCTGGCCAAGGAGCTGTAAGACCGTTGCTATCACTACCAATCCCGATGTTGATTTCATATAGAAGAAGGATTGTGACATTACTGTCAAGAACCACGAATCTATCAGTGTTGGAAGATACAATTCTGAGAATGATGAGGCTGAATAATCGACTAGTCCTGATATGCTAAGGATGACTTGTTGAAACGGTGACTTTAATTTCTAACCCCAACCTCTTCTATTCAATTCACTATTGGACTATTATTTCTTATGTAATGCCACATGTTATCTTTTATTGTATTAATATAGATTATCAAAATAAAATACTATTATAATCCATTATTTTTCTAAGACAGTTCAAAACTTACCATATTGCTGGCATAACTATAAAAGTGGAATAATTATACAAAAAAAAAGGTCGTACCCGGATTCGAACCGGGGTTGTTCGGATCAAAACCGAAAGTGATAACCACTACACTATACAACCGTATTGATTGTTCAGCAAGCCTTCAGAGGGCCTTATGGTACGAGTTTAGACCATAATACCAAATAAAATAGAATACTGAAGGGTGACTTCGATATTCCCAACACCGAAGAAATAATCAAGTCTATAGACTTCCTAACATTTCTGCTAATCTGACATTGGCTTAGCTCACAACCTTGAAAGTAGACTATGAAATACTGAACTTATTTATTGTCTTATTGCTGAAAGACAAAAGAATACAAGTAATTGAATACATCTCGAAAATAAGAGTAAGTATATATATTTTAAGCTGAGATGATTACAGAGAGTACATAATCGGCGCTGCCCAGAGTTGATGAGCTAATTATAATATTTATTGTCATCTGCTTGACTGCGTTCAGTAACACCAAATGGATTTCTTGTCAGATGTCCAATAATGGGAATAATATCACAACAAATTCTATCCTATGTCCTGTCCAAAATCAGAATGTGCTCTTCTTGAAACTTATGTGCTAAACTTTTTGGTATTCGTAGGGACCACAAATTAAGTTCTATTATCCGTTTACAATGTATGCATTAAGGTATTACTGTATTTATAATATCGAATTATTAGCGATCTCAAATGTCAGTTGTTGATTCCTTTATCACACACAAGAGACTGACCTGCATTGTATTTTTTGATGGCTTATCCTCTCTATCCAGCTAAAGTACAGGTTGAAGTCAGTTCAGAACGTATGACAGAGTAGATGCTTGGAGTCATCGATAGTCCTATTTCGTTCATTTATGTTGGCTATGATCATTGGGTGACTACTGGGAGGTTATATTACATCAATAACAAATTTTTGTGGTTTTGATATTTGCTAGTTCTAATATTAGGTTTGTTTTCTCAATATCTAATGGTATCGGAAATATTCACCATAATGATAACGACAGTCTGAATGATCTTTTGATTAGTATTAAGGAAGAATTCCGTTCTTCGGACTATGATACATAAGTACAATAAATTATTATTTTTATAAGAGTTTGGTTAAATCAGTCTAATTTTACCTGTTTATTTTACATTCTCTCCACAGGGGTTAGACCTAACAAACGCATACCGTTATATAGAACCTGTCTTGCCGAACCGTATAAAGCTAAACGGGCGGTGGCCACTTCCTCAGTTTGACCAGCAACCCATAAAACATCATAACAAGAAGAAACTTGATGGGTTAGCTTAAATAAGTAAGTGACAACAGTAGATGGTTCGTTAGTCTTGGCTGCATTTCTCAATACATCAGGGTATTGACCAAGCAATCTGACCAACAAAACAGCGGCTTGTTCAGTCAACAAAGAAAAGTCAGCAGTTAGCCATTTTTCAACTGGGATTTTAGCGTTCCTTTCAACAGATCTCAATCTAGAGTGAGCATATTGTAAGTATGGACCAGTGTCACCTTCAAAAGACAGCATTCTCTCCCATTTGAATTCGTAGTTGTTAATACGCTTAGATTGCATATCCTGAATCATGACAGCAGAAATACCAATCAAATCTGCAACCTCATCTGGGTTCTCAATTTGAGCGTACTTTGCTTCGTTGGTTCTCATAACTTCGTGCATCTTTTCTTTAGTCTCCTCCAAGATGTTGTCCAAAAATACAACAGTACCCTTTCTGGTAGACATACCTTGAACCATACCAAAATTAACGTGCTGTAAGTTTTTAGCCCATTCAAATCCTAGTTGCTTCAAAATCTCAAAGAATTGTGCTGTGTGCAGATCTTGCTGCGAGGCGATGACGTAAATCATCTTATCGAAATGGTACTTCTCGTAACGATCCATGGCGGCACCAACATCTCTGGTTAGGTATAAGGTGGTCCCATCAGATTTTTGAACAATAACTTTACCTAACTTCTTATTGAATTTAGTCAAGTCAATTAAGGTAGCTCCTCTGTCTTCGTGGGTTAAGTTTTTTTCATGGAACAATTTCAAAGCCTTTTCCATAGACTCCTTGGACACTTGAGATTCACCAGAGTATACATCGTATTTAATGTTCAAACGAGCATAAGTGTCAATGTACTTTTCAATGGATAAATCACGGAACCTTTTCCAGATCTTCAGGGCTTCGGGATCACCATCTTCCATTTTCTTAAAGTATTCACGAGCTTTACCGTTGGTTGATTCATTTTCCGGTAAGGTGTCACCTTCATTTTCAATATCCTTGTTTACACGGACGTAAACTTCGTACAAATGGTGAATTGGATCCTCAGATAACTTTTGCTCATCACCGTATCTTTCAAAACCGACAGCAAGAACACCAAATTGCTTACCCCAATCACCTAGGTAGTTCATTCTGGTAACATTCCAGCCCATTTTTTCGTAAAGGTTGGCCAAGAACCCACCAATGATGGTAGATCTCAAGTGACCGGCGTGGAATGGCTTAGCAATATTTGGAGAAGAAAATTCAACAATCATTTTTTTATTCTCAACTAGTTTGAAAGAACCGTATTCAGTAGTTCTGGTCAAAATATCTGGAATAACGGTCTTGAACAAAAACTCAGGTTTGAAAAAGAATTGCACAAAAGCACCATTAGCTTCGACCTTTTCCAAGAATTCACCACATGGAAACTTTTCAGCCCATTCAGCAGCGATTTCCCTTGGATTAGATCCCTTGGTTCTAACCAAACGTGGAACTGGAACCAACAGATCACCTCTCTCTTGAGTGTTAGTCCATTCCAAAGCCGGGAAAATTTGAGCTGGCTCAACTCCAGAAATCTTGCTTAGTTCACCGGTTATGTAGTTTCTCATCAAGTCAACAACATTGACATCTGGGAATGAACCCTCGATGTTAGCTGGTTCAGCAATTGACAACTTTTTCAGTTGTTCAGTTAGACTAGACATCGTTTATATACTCTGATACACTCTCTATCTTCTCAAAGTTATAGAATAAAGATGAAATAAGTTTACAAAAATAAAACTGAGCTATTTAATGCAAAATATTCGAATTTTAACATTTCGGTTACTACGCTATGATTTCGAGATGAGCATTCGTCATTCCATCGTCAAATTGAGAGTCTGGAAAACTGAAAAAAAATCGACTGAAAAAAAAATTTTTTCTTCAATATTTTCAGTCACATGACTATTGTTTTCACGAATCAGAGCATATATGATGTTATTCTTCAATTATATTAATGATATTTCCTATATTAACTTTTCCTTATTAGAATTATTTGAGATAAATAAAATATGTATCATAACTGGTTAGGATTGAGGTCAGTTTAGGATTCATTCGGACTATTATTTCTTTTCCAAATAAAGATAATTTGCAAAACTAGATTAATGTCGTCAAATAAATTAAACTAGATTATTATTATTAAGGTTATATTTAATTAGAAATTAGTTGTCATCAAAAAAAGTAAAAAGTAAAAAGAATATTTTGAGAGCTTTAACATATTTTGCAGTATCCAATGTTTCATGAAAGATTATAGATGAAACTTAAAGAGCAGAACAAAGTAAGATAACTCCTCTATAGTTTGTAGGAAACAACCTGTTGTTCTAAATCATCAGTATTCTCAAGGACATCTTAATTAAATCATTAATTGTTGAATGCAAATGGTGGTACATAACGACTTAAAACATCCTCTTGTACCATGGTTTCTCATCGTGCATCAAGGCATCTGCATCGTAAGTTGCATCTCTCTTGGATGGTGGAACCCATTTTGTTGATTTCCATGGCAGCACACCTTCCTCCCACATAGTATTTACTTCCTCCAATGTCAAGCCCTTGGTTTCAGGCACAAAGAAGAATACATAAAAGTACGAAAAACACAGACATCCCATGAAAACATACCCATAGTAGAAATTGATAGCGCCAGTAATAAATGGCGTAAAGAAGGCAATCAAGAAACCCCAGATCCAGTTAGATGCTTGAGAAAGGGCCATACATTTTGCCTTCACCCTCAATGGGAACGTCTCCGAATTAACAACAAAAGGAATTGGGGCCCAAGTGGTAGCAAAACAGAAGATATAGAAACAGGCGAAAACAATCATACAGTTACCGGCACCTTTTGAAGAACCATTACCCTTACCATTAGGCCATAATCTGGTAACACCAACAGATGCAAACACCACCATACAAGCTGTCATGGTGGCGGCACCCCACAGTAGGCATTTACGACGGCCAAAACGGTCTACAACATATAAGGCAACGAAAGTAGAGGCAAAGTTAACAACACCTAACACAATCGATGTTTCAAAGGAGTCATCCATACCAACAGATTGAAAGATTGTGGTTCCGTAGTAGAAGAAGTAGTTGTCACCAGTTAATTGTTGCAAAGCTTGAATCATGACACCCATTACCAGACGTTGGAAGACCTTGGTCTTTGTGGAAAATAATTCAGCAATGGTAGCATTACCTGCCAACCTTTCAGCTTCGACGGAGGCCTGGATGGCTTCAACTTCAGTGGTAACACCTGGATCATCAGAGGTAACTTTGTTCGAAACAGCAATAGATTTCCTGGCCTGCTCGATTTTACCCACCTGCACTAGAAATCTTGGGGATTCTGGAACGAAGGTCATACCAGCGATCATAAACAGAGCCCAAGCGAAACATAAGCCCAATGGCACTCTCCATTGTGTTGAATCAGAATAAGTCTTTGTACCGTAGTTAGTACAGTAGCCCAAGAAGATACCACAGGTAATCATCAATTGGTAACAGGAAACTAATGCACCTCTCATATGCTTTGGTGAAACCTCAGAAATCAGCATAGGGGATAAAACAGCAATGCCGCCCACACCGAGACCAGAGATGATTCTTCCTATGAAGTATTGATACCATTTGTTAATGGTTGCAATTTGAATCACAATTCCGACAATATAAATTAGAACAACAATAATCAAACCGATCTTACGACCGTATACGTCACCGGCCTTTGACAAGATAACACCGCCAATAGCGCAGCCAATATTGAAAATACCAACAACCAGACCCGTCCTGACCTTGGACAAGTAGTGGGAGCCATCGCTACGTGTTGAACCTAGTCGTCTAATGAAATCTGTTTGGTTGACAAACCCGGAAATTGTACCAGTGTCCCAGCCAAAGACGAAGCCGCCAAAAGCTATAAACAGACAGAAGATGGAGATAGCGATGTAGGCAGAAAATGGCTTCTTTGGGATTTCAACTGCTGCAGTATTGCTCTTATGTTCTTCGGAGTACGCATTGAATTCATCCTCTCTCTCGACCTTGCTGTTATTAGCAGATAAGACTGAAATTGAATCTTCAGTAGACATAGTTTGTTTGTTTTTTTACTTATCAATAGAAATGATATCCTGAAAATGTATTACCGTTAGTAAGCACTTGTAAGGAAGATATTATTCAATAAAAAAAGATAGTTGCTGTTTGAATTGCCACAGATTAAATATTGAAGAAATTAAAAACGGTCGACCATTGCTGGGTGAAGAGGAGGGGGGGTTATATATTAAATTGTTTCCACTTTCCTGACTGGCAGTTTGGAATGTGGAGTAGACATCGTATTTACGTATTATTTAGGCTTCCTCTTCCTTTTTTCACTGAATGGTTCCCTATATTTTCCTCAATTGTGTTTATCCAACTGCCAATGATAGCGGAAAGTCCAAAGAACTCCGATACCCAGTACACAACCGCAGTACAATATTAGGGTATCGTTTCCTATCTGGAGTGCCATTAGCAACCTCTTTAAAGAAGTTATGGAGAACAGATTGATGTTCAATAAAACGGATTATAAAATTATAGTGCGGCTATCGCTTGATATGGTCGTCAAGGGAATGGATTTACGCTGTTTTCCGGTTATTTTTCCGGACAGGGCCCACTTGCTATAATTGCCTAATTTTTCCGAAAGTAAAAGAACCGCACAAAAAAAGAAATATGCGCCTCTGACTCCATTTTTGGAATCAAAGCTTTGCTTTCGCTACCAAAGTTCCTAATGAACAACTGTTTATGGTAAAAGGAAGGCATACAGAAAAGAAAGACAGCTGTTTTATTTTAATTTCACATGTCATTCTATTGCTTGCCGTTGGAGTTTATCCAATCGCTTGTGAATACTGCACCGCCAACCGATTTTATACATTAATTATTCCAGGGTTTCTCCCAACACATTAGCTTATCATGACAATTCTGTCACGGAAACATGTATTACGGTACTATACCACACACTATCTTATTCTGGCTTCGATAATTTTTTTTTTCTTTGCGCAAGAGTTTTCCTGCATATACTGGCTGAATCTCTCCCCAGTTTAGTTGTTGTTATTTTTGTTTCATATATACTATACTTATGAATATTATAACTGCCTTCAGCTTGATTAAACTTAGTAACGTTAAATTGAGCCTTATCAAGATAAAAAGTTCCAGATCCACCTATCCTAGTTAGAACTAAAGTTAGTGGTAGATGCTTAAGAAGTGTGGCACTTTTTTTTATCGCTGATCTTAAGACAGTTGGTCTATCTAAGCCATTTCTGGACTTTATCCCCTATTCGATACTACTTTTTGAGATATTGACGATTACCTTGTTCAATCTTTTATTTTTTTCTTATCATTAAAAAGAGATAACATGTACGATCTTTTTTAGGTTCTAGAGCCTTTTTTATCTTAGTAAAAGAGTAGTGCAACTAATTCATATTGCTAAAGGTTATTGTTATCGTGATGTACTATATATGAACTCTAATGGAGGCTATATCAAATATGTTAAACGGTGATTGTATTTGATGCATTAACTCGTTTATCTAAGATATCTGCAAGAAAAATTCACTCAAATAAAACATAAATGAAAAAGGGTATAGGATTATAAACTGAATTGAAAGCTCAATTTTAATGTTGCCGTTTCAGGAGGTACTATATGCATATTTGCCATAAAAGTAAAATATTGATAATTCTTAAAATTAAAAAAATAATAAAATAAACTAAATAAAATACATACGATACCAATCGAGAATTCATGAACACTCCCCCTTTTAACGGGGCGTATTTGTTATCTTGTAAAGGTTTATGAATATGTATGCAATGAGGAAAGAATAATGTACTGGTTGATAGTATTGATATTCTAATGATAATTCCGATATTAGGTCGTTATCTTTACCTCGTTTTCATCATAATGCATTAAATATATTTGGAATAGGTAAAGGCAACTAACTGATGGTAGTGCATAGAGAAATGGGTTTGCTGCTTTACCTAAAATGACTAAAAAGATGTCAATGAAAAGAGTTGATCTATAATAATTTTTGGGTTAATGCATCTACAAGTGATTGTAGTAGTGTTGGAATTTTTAGCGGTATTTTTAACCTCTGCCAACGACTCTCTTATACCATGGAGTATCATCATGCATTAGTGCGTTTGCGTCATAATCAACACCTCTCTCTGAGGCTGGCACCCACTTACTGGACTTCCATGGTAGGACACCTTCAGAATACATTTCGTCTACCTCTTCCAAAGTTAGACCTCTGGTTTCGTTAACGAAAAAGAACACATAGAAGTATGCAAAAACCATACAACCCATAAAGACGTAACCATAGTAGAAGTTGATTGCACCAGTGATAAATGGGGTGAAAAAGGCAATTAGGAAACCCCATATCCAGTTAGAAGCTGAAGCAATAGACATAGCCTTAGTCTTCACTCTCAATGGGAAAGATTCAGAAATGATAACGTATGCGATTGGAGCCCAGGTGGTAGCAAAACAGAAAATATAGAAACAGGAGAAGACAATCATACAGTTACCGGCACCTTTAGAAGAACCGTTCCCTTCACCATTTGGCCACAGTCTGGTCACACCAACGGATGCATAGACAACGTAACAACAAACCATACCTACAGCACCATATAGTAGACAATTACGACGGCCAAAACGGTCGACAGTGAACAAAGCGCAACAGGTAGAAAAGAAGTTGACTACACCAAAAACAATAGATGTTTGGAAAGAGTCCTTTAGCCCGACAGCTTTGAAAACGGTAGTACCATAGTAGAAAAAATAGTTGTCACCAGTTAATTGTTGTAAGGACTGAATCATGATACCCATAATAGTACGTCTAAACATTGCTGGCTTACCGGTGATCAACTCACCCCAGGAGGCGGTACCGGCTGCATTGGCCTCTTCAACCTTGGACTTTAAAAGGGTGAATTCTTGGTCAATGAATGGATGGTCAGCGGGTAATTTGTTAGCAGCACAGAGGGATTTCTTAGCCTCTTCGTCCTTACCAGCTTCAATCAAGTAACGTGGAGATTCTGGAACAAAAGACATACCACCAATCATCAACAAGGCCCAAGCAAAACAGAGACCCAATGGGACTCTCCATTGAACAGAGTTCGAGTAGTTTTTGGTACCGTAGTTAGTACAATAACCCAGAAAGATACCCAAGGTAATCATGATTTGGTATAGGGAGACCAAGGAACCTCTCATATCCTTCGGAGCGACTTCTGAGATCAGCGTTGGGGACAATACTGAGATACCACCGACTCCGAGACCAGAGATGATTCTACCAATGAAGTACTGGTACCATTTGTTAATGGTAGCAATTTGAATCACAATACCGACGATGTAGATAACAACAACAGTGACCAGCCCGACCTTACGGCCTCTGGTATCACCGATCTTGGACAAGACCACACCGCCAATAGCACAACCAATGTTGAAGATGGCAACAATTAGACCAGTTCTGGCCTTGGACAAGTAATGTGAACCATCAGAGCGTTTTTGGCCCAGCCTCCTTACGAAATCGGTTTGGTTTACGAAACCAGAAATAGTACCGGTATCCCAACCGAAAATGAAACCACCAAAGGCGACTAAGGCACAAGAGATAGTGACAGCAACGTAAGCGCCCTTACCGTTAGGGTTCTCGATGTGGGCTTCTTGTTCTAGCACCTCAGGCTCCTTTTCGTGTCCTGCATTATAGCTATAGGAAACGTTGTCGTTTTGATTAGACTCAGAAGAATCCTTTAATGAAGAATTCCTTGTCATAATTATAAAAAGTTTATTTGTGTTTTTTAGTTTTTTAACCAGTACCAAGAGAGAGAGAAAAAAATTATGGGGGAAGAGAAGGGTATAATATTGTGGATGCAGTTCATGCTTATATAATGTTTTTTTTGTTTTGTTTCTTTTGATTTAAAGCTGGGGTGAGGGTTGGCCCACTGTTCCCTTTTTCTTTCTTTTAGTGCTGGCAAAGAAGTGTGAGTAAAAACATCTCAAATGGCCCAAATAAAATAAATAAGAAAGAAACAGTATAATCAGCATTCGTCTTGCCCATTATTATCATCAATATTGATCATTCTCCTTAGAAAGTCTACTCTGTATTGTATTATCGAGAATTGTCCGCAACTCCGGCTATTCTTTAGCGAAATAGAGGATTGGCACGGCAGAGCTCGGAAAAACCTTATTTCTTTCTTTTTTTGTCTCGAAATGTCCCATTTTTTTCCATCGAGAGAGACAAAAAAGAAAGAAATGCTTTGCTCTTCCGGCTCCGAGGATTTTCTACCAGATCCCGCGAAAATTCTATTTTCTTTCTTTTTCTTAATGTCCGTTTATGTTCATTGCACACTTATTTACATTATAGCTCTTCACTATAACTCTTCGCTAAACTTCTCTGGCTATAACTTCTATGGTTCCAAGGCCGGTACATTACATTAGATGTTCTCAAATAGGGGGATTAGTATAGGGACCCCTCTTAAGGCTGTATACCGCAGGTTTCAATAGCCCTTTGCCTTGTTTTCTACCTCGATAATTTTTGTAGATGAGAGTGTGTGTATTGAAGATAGAATAATGACGTAGCGTTAGGCCCTTGTCTTTATCTTGCTGTGAAATGCTTTAATTGGATGGACCATTGATGCATGGGTGAGGCTATAGTGCGAATAGAGATGGGAACAAACCGGGAGGAGGTGGAGCAGGTGGTGGATGGGAAGAGAGAATGATAATATAGACGAAAATGACGTAATGTAAAAAAAAAAAATTACAAATGATCAAGGACCCTGCTGTTCAATCTCTAGATAAACAGGAAGAGGCACGCTACATTGAAATCCCACTTTCACTATTACCTTTAAGTTAAACTTAACGTATTTGAGAGGGTCATAGTGCGAAAATCCGTGCACCTCGCCGAAATTCCGGAGTTTTTATTCTTTCTTTTTAAGAAAATAAAAAAATGGAAAAAAAAAGCAACGAGTATTGCTACTTCCCCCATTGCTGTATTGATATTCTCGCAAGTGTAACTATGATCGCTGGTCCTACTTTATGGTTTGATCAAAATTTGGAGATTTAAGTTTTGTCCAAAAGGTTAAAAATAATGCTATATTTTTACAGGATAATAATGGTATGGCAAGGGTTTTGTTAACTCTCCAATGTTGAAAAATATATAAGTGTTATCTTAACGCTGAGGATCATCTTCTCATGCTGATTAGATGTTGTTTTTTAGAATTCGAGGTTGATAGATAAAAAAAAAATATAGTCGAGGAACACATACAAGTCTCAATATTTTGACCCAAATCTATACATTCGTGGGATTAAGGAAAGAATAAAGAAAGGTGTAATGGGAACTGATATAATGTCGCGGGAAAGTTGTAGTTTTCTGCAAAGCCTCATATGGTGCATAGCCTCACATGTTCTGTGGATTTGCTGGCCTGATGTGAGTCCTTTTTGTTGAGTGATAATTGTAATATTACAATATTTATTATAACGAAACTGCTGTTCCATATTTTACGTATTTTTTCTGGATTTCACGCTTTTGTGTTAACCTTAAGACTCTCATTGCTAGGGACAAAAAAAAAAGGAAAATAACTGTCAGATCCTCATTGAGATATTTTGTAGTTAATTTCTAATCAGATTTAAACAATTCTTAGTATAGATCCTTGAAAAAAAACGTTCTATCGGTGTGTTGACGTAGCAACCCAGCAATTATCTTAGTCCATGCCACGGACTCCGTAATTGTATTGCCATCACGAGGCTCAGTAATGAATAGGTATCTAAATGTCAACTCGAAACCTACACCTCTGTTTGTTATATTTATTTGTTTTATTTCTTGTAATTGCATATTCCTGACCATACTTAGCACGAGGATTGACATAATTTTGAAAACAAAACATAAAAATATTCCACTTGTAGGAATTAATGGTCATCAAGAATCCTTATAAGAAGTTTATTAAATAAATGAGTATACGTTGCATTTAACAAGAACCATCATAAAAATATGAACAAATAAAGTTAAAAAATTACTTTACGTGTGGATTATTTACTTATATTTCTCTTCATAGGTTTTTTTTGGTTTTCTGTCTTTTTTAAATAAATAAAATACAGTTTTTTTAAAAGCAAGAAAAATGAATTACTGATTAGAACTATTACGTTGCTACTGTAGTTATCATATCAGAAAAACCGCTATGATTAATTAAGGACGATTATTAATTATAGTAAATGATGAGTAAATGGTTCCCTGAAAAGTTATGGTTCACCAATAATATATGACAAAAAAATAAAAATATGCAGATAAAAAAAGAAGACAAAATTCAACAAACAAGAAAAAAAAACTGGTCGTTTAAAGGAGGAGCTATTCCAATAAAAGTCACTTCTCATCATAAGATTCCTCAGTGACAACATCGGTTTCAGATATAAAGGTAACCTCAACCCACGCCAAACCCTTACATTTCTCCTTGTCATCCAATTGGAAGGTAAAGTTCTCGGCGTCAGCATATTGGTAAATGAAAGGTTTGGTACCAGCTACACCTGAAACGATATTCTTTACAAAATTTGGAACTTCGCCCATTACATCAATTCTTTCAACCATATTTTCCAAGGGACCCTCGACCAAGGCTTTAATTTTGTGCTCGTCTTTATCTTGAGAGACCTCCTCATCCTTTATATGTGCCTTCAAACCATTCAGTTCAACTCTGATGTATTGTGGAACGTTCCAACCAACGGAATCCACCTCCTGGTTCATATGTAGTGCACTATTATTATACGTGACGCCAAGGATATCCCTGTCGCTAGTGATAATACCAATGGAAACCTTAGTGTTGGAGTAAGATTTTGGTGTAGTGAATTCCATCAGGACCACTGTGTTCTTTTCAGAATGGAAGAACATGAAATTCCACGCCTTGGCTGCATGATGTGGCTTCATACCTTGGAAAGCCATAACAAACATACAGTATGATGGATCTTCCTTCTTAAATGTCAACGTTCTGTCCTCCAAATCCTCAGTTTCCTCGGTCTCCTCGGTCTCCTCATTTCCGGCAGTTTCTCCCTCTTGTTCCTGCTTCTTGCCCTTCTTTGGAACCTTCACTTTGATCTCGCCAACACAAGTGTTCCTTGGCCAAAATACATGTCTCATAGACCCCCATGGCTGTTCGAGATTGTCGCCGTAGTAGGTAGCTGGATCGTCGCCCAACTTGGCCCCTGGTGTCAGTCTGGTGACCACCAAGTCCACCAACGACTGGTCATTAACTTTGGAGACCAGATGGTACTGCGTCCCGTCTTCGCTCTGCTCGACCGACAAGTCGTCGGCGTAGAAATTGGCATCTTCAATGCGGAAGTTCTCCAGCTTGGTGGACGTCCAAAGGTTCAGGTTCTCCCGGTCGTGCGAGTCGTAAATCCGGAAGGTGAACTGCGCCGCGGTGTGCAGCCCGATAATATTGGAGTGTATAATCTGCGCGAACCCCACCACACCGGTTTTCAGGTTGCTGAAATAGAAAGTGACGGTCTCGACGTTGGTGTGGTCCGGGTGCTGCCAGAAGAAGTCTTCACGGGTGGTCTCCCTGTATGGCTGCTTCCCTTGCACACGGTCCGTGACCGAGTGTATATACTCCTTCCCGTACTCGGGCTCAGCGATACCGGTGACAGCAGATATACCGCCTTGAATCCACTTCAACATAGTTATATTTTAGTTTTAGTTTGTGCTTTTACTTCTAGTTTTTAATTACCGGAGGGGAACGGCTAATGCTTTGCAAGAAGTCTCCTATATTACACTTGGTTTTATGAACTTTTATATTCAGTTATATACAACAAGTCCTCCTCCTCCTCCTGCCCCTTTTTGCCCATGGTATTCGTTATAATCGTGGGAAAATGCAAGGTGTACTAGTTCAATATATTTGGTACATTATTATCATCTAAACAAAGGGAACTTTGACACTACAGAAAGAAAGAAAGAAAAAAAAGCAATTCTCTAAGAAATCTCCGTACAAACCCATTAAATGCAGGACCCAGGGTCCTGCATAATAATGAAAAAGCCCAAAAAGAATTTTTTCAACATTCTCGATGGCCCTGCAGGAGGAGCAAAAAAAAGAAAGAAAAGATGTATTTTTAGTTTTCGGACACAGAACGCCCCGCAGGAAGGGTGCAAGAAATATCTAATTTTTATGCCATCCCGTATTTTGCGTCTGCGGGATTCTGTCTGCCCCACTCCATTCTTCACAAAGGAGCCAAGGAGAATAACAAAATGCTGTACGGAAGTGGGAAAACAGGGAGTGTGCTAAAATTATCGTTGTGCTTTTTTTTTTTAAAAATAGAAAAATTATGCGTAACACGGGATTCGAATTGAGCTAGCACAGTCTACGAACTTATTAATGTGATTTAGTATCATTACAAACGAATTATATTTTTTTTAGTTTTCCTGGTCTCTCTGCCTCTCTCTATCTCTCTCTGCCTTGATGCTGGAAGTTATACATACATCCATATATATATATATATATAGTTTCTCACCATCTTTACTTTTCGCAGCTGGAACAAAGCCATACTCTTCATATAAATATACCAAAAAACAAACAAACAATGTTTAGAGTCTCTGCTGGGAGTTGCAGAAGGGGAGCTGTTCGGATTGGCAGAAGGTGGTATCAGAGACCGCACCTGCAACATGTTGCTGGGGAAGAAGGCACAACCGCTCTAGAGGGCGTGTTGTCTGCAAAGGGGTTGCAGAACGCATGGTTTGATAGAGCCAACTACTACGCAACCCAGCTGAATAAGTTCACCCAGGGTACCCAGGAAACCACGCTTGAAAATATAATCTACGAGGACTCCAGGTCGCATCTCAAACGTCACGTCACCAACTACGCCGGCCTTCTATACAATTTGGAGTTTGCTATGCAATCGCTGCATGGCGATAAGAACGGCGTGCTCCCAACGGAATATCCGGGAAGAAGCTCGTTACTGGCGACACCCGACATCTCTGGTGAGATCACCAATGAACCAAGGAGCACAGGGAATCTAGAGTTACAACAATTACTGGAACACTCATTTGGATCAGTAGCCGAATTTAAGACTTTGTTGTTGAACTCCGCACTCGCCATATCCGGTGAAGGCTTCACCTGGCTCGTCGCAAGGAAAGTTAAACAATCTGAAATAGATATGGTCTCGTCCTCCGGCGACGGTAAGGTCCTGTTCGATAAATTGTTTGTGCTTAACACTTACAATGCAGGTACGCCTTTCAACTTTAATAGGGCAAACGCAATGACCAACTTGAGAAAGACACATGAGAACAATAGCTTGGACAAAGCCAAGAAAGACAACAACAAAGATGAAACTCAAACTGATCACGAAGAGCAAGAATTTAAAAAGCATTTAAAAGAAGTTAGAAGACTGAAGGAAGAGGCAGTGGAAGAAGATTTAGCTTATATCCCATTACTAGCAATCGATGCTTCGCCTAAATCCTGGTTGCATGATTACGGTGCGTTCGGGAAGAAGATGTATCTAGAAAATGTATGGAATGGCACTGAATGGAATGTTGTTGAATCTAGACTTGCAGGTTTGACACGCTCAATGGATTCCAGTATATAAGACACAAAACAACAACAAAACAAACAAAGATACTATGAAAATATTCAAAAGTGAAATCACAAAAGGTCTTACGGATATTTTGAAAGGTGCCTGTGTATATCCATGCATACCTGTAAATATATATATATATGTATGCATACAATAATATGTATGTAAATAAATAATTTCGAAAAGACCATAATAATAATATACACATTGAAGAAAAGTGTTAAATATTTGATTTTCTTTTTGAATTTTTGCATCCATTAATTTTGCCTGTAAAAACACATTTTTAGTTTATTTTGCTATAGATAAGGATTGAAAATGATTTGTGGGTAACATGTTGTCTTCAATATATTATAAAGACGAGCTAAGAAAACAAAAATAAAGATAGAATACAATGAATGAATACTTGAGAATTAGAGTGTTGAGTGCAACAGGCGTATTAAGTTGTACCAAAAATAGGTAATAGTAGAAAGTCCTTTTCTGAAAGACGAATAGTATTCAAAAAAAACAAAACAAAAGAATCGGAAATGAAAACAAAATCGGTTGTAAGTAAGTCTATAAATATTTTTTATTATTTTCTCCCCACTTTCAAACTGCGCACTCTTTTCATAAATTTACTTCCTGACGACTTCTTCAGACTTGACTGCGGTAGTCCTAGGTAAATATCTTCCTCATCACCTGCATTCGTTGAACTCCTATACCTATCGTGGCCATCGTCTGTCGGCCCACTTCTGGTCCTCGATAATCCGTTTGACCTGTATCCATTATTACGATTACCTTCTCCTGCTATCCCCAATCGCTGAGATAATGATTTATGTCTTTGAATACCAGAGCGGTTACTATGTGAATGAGTTCTGATGTCGTCTCTAATTGCAGCTTGAGAAGCTGGCGCACCATCCAAGAAAGTTGTAGAGCCCAAACCGTATGTAGTAGGACCGTGAACTCTCTCGGTTTTGCTCTTCACATCAACTTGTTTAATATCCCCAACGTTACCCCTAATGGCATCCTTCGTGTTCACAGAAGCTGTACTTCCTATAGAACGATCACGGATATTATATAAATCAGCGTCATCATCTTCTTCTTCGACGCCAAACACTTCATTCATAGCTGATTTCTTAGTGGTGACACCACCAATAGTACTATTTGGACCATCAGCTGGGAACGCCAAGACTGGTGCAGCCTTGGTGTTCTTATTTCTATGAGGTGTAACAGCGTCAAATGGCCCATCGTGATGGAAAGAACCACCGAATAGGCCAGTAACATCAAGTTTATCGATCGTATCTACATTCTTTGGTATAACAACTTTTCCCTTACGCTTCTCTTTCCTTGATGGAGAAGCATCTTTGTGGTGACGATGGCTGTGATGACGGCGAGATAGATGCTCACCTCTAGCATATTCCTCTCCAGAACCAGTACGGCGTCCACCTCCACTTCTATGTACAGTGCCACTAGCATTGTAAGACTCTTTCTCCTTAGGGTATCCCTTTCTGGGACGAGTTACTTCCTCGTATGCCGGAGGCAAGTCCCTTGTCATCTCAGCATTTGCGGTCTCTCTAGAATATTTTTTTCTCAGTTGATCCTTCTCCTCATCAGCACTCAAATGCTTATTAGTTTTACTATTATTATTGCCCTGTGGTATAGGTGGAGAGCCATACACTGCATCATCCAAGAACGGATTCGTATTGGCCCTGCCAGGTGGTGGTGGGGAAAAGCTCCCCACGCTATATCTACCATACTCACTCCCGCCCGATCTAGCATCATCCTGGCCCATGTTCTGTCCTCTCAACCAGTCCTGGTACTGCTGGTCACCCTGATATTGCTTGATACTACTGTCATTAGAAGCATGCCTGAAGGGATTATTAACAGAGAACGGTCTTCCGGCCATTTTTATTATTATTATTATTTTTTGTATTGAGTTTTTCTAAGAAACAACTATTTTTCAAAAGTGTTAAAAACTGAATCTTACCGTCTCTGTATCAAGAGACTTAGAAATTACTTAGACTAGACTCTAACTATATTACCGTTGTGTTGTCTTCCTGAACTTTGTTGATTGACTTTCTCTCCTCAGGTTTATCGCAAAATTTTTATCTTTGGCTCAAAGCCGACGCGTTAGTGTTACCCGGCCTGAAATTGTGTGGTGCACTTAATTTTTTTGAACAGCGTGTACAACACATTATAACCATAACGATGACTCTTCATTGATGGAATACATTACAGCAATATATATATGCCGGCGCTGGACTAACTGTTGGAATGGGTAACATGCAATTCTGCACGGCATTGGTTTTTTCTTATATATGCACATATAAATATATTACTAATATAGTAACAGTTTATAGAATATACGTTAAATTGTGGATGCGAGTAAAAGAACTATTGTGGTTCCAAGCAGAGAAATTAGGAGCGAAGAGGTGCTTTGTGGAGCGATGCTCATCCTCTGAAGGGACGTCGTGGAAGTCGACGTCTCGTTCCATGCCATTGACGCAGATAATGAAAAATTGTCGAACTGGGTGGATGAGGATTTACTGGTTGTGGGCCTCGAAGTATCGTAAAATGATCTGCCGTCGCCTGCGATTAGGCCACCAGAGTAAACTGTGCCCGCGATCTGCCCTGGGATAGTAGTAACACTGCTGCTTAGTTTTGACGGGTACAGCTGCATTGTCTGTAGACTTGTTTTGTTCTCCCATGTAGCGTATGGAATATAACCCGAAGTAATTGCGAGAGCAGCAGTTGTGAATGTGGTGAGGCTCGTCATGTTATGGTCTTCTCGCAATGTGACGACACTAGGTTTGTGACTTCTAATCTCGGATAAGATATCACCACTGTATATCTTTGCTTGCCCCAACGCAACGCCTCTTCCTTCCAGGTCAACGGCCAAATATGCATTCTTCAAAAAGGGTTTGCCCAGGATATTGTAACCAATGACAGTATTTGGTGACAACTGTAGGATACAGGCCTCCTGACCAGTACTAAAATGAAGGGTGTTATTTGTCTCTTCATCGTATGTAGTAGCTAATAAATCGCTTAGCGGAACTGAGATTGTCAAATCATCAAAAGTGAATTCGACAAAAGCACCACTACTAGCGACATCACAAGATGCAAGCCACATATCCATGGATTCTACATATATTGCAGCAATCTGTATAGCAATTTGGATAATAGCCTTAGTAGGCAGATAACTCAATGAGAAAGATGGATCTAGTAGTACTGGGGAAGTGAAGGTGCTTGTCGTTACATTTAGTCTTTTGCCTGAACTCGAACTGATGTAGATAGGACCCATTGGAACAATAGGGTAACCGAAGCCCTTTGTCCCAGTCAATGGATGGATGAATGGAATCATATCAAATTTTCTAAATGGACCATCGACTAAATTTGGATCGACTGCGCCTAAGATCAAACGTCCTGTGGCGCGGCTATTTGTCAAAGTGGTTAGAGCTGCTTTATCTAACGTGTGCGAATGACCCAACCACAAGGAGTATGAGCTAGCATTGATCATATTAGCTGCCTTTAATGAGTCTAGGAAGAAGAAGGACTGGTCGATAAAATCCGCTTCAAGTTCCTCGTCCGAATTCATAGTACCACCAAGACCTAAGGAACCCATGCTAAATTCGGACGAATACTCGGCATTGAAAAAGGACATATTCTGTATGTTCAAAGTTTGATTCTGAAGAGTTACGTCGTCAGATTTTGAGGATATACCGGCTCTGGTACGGTTAAGTCCAGAAGTCACGTTATACAACCTTAAGACGTCCATATACTGCGTCCCGTTCAACGAAACACCATCAATGAAGCTCAAATGATATATGTTCGAGGTTGTTTCAGAGGTTGTAGACTCCCTTGGGTAATACAACGGGCCTGCAAGGCACCCGCTCTCCAGCCTGTTACATTGTGTATCTAATTCACCAGATACAACCCAAATATACGGCTGCGTCAGCCCCAACAACATCTTCTGTCTCTGCGGGGGCGTCCCCACCGTGGCGTTAACGTAGTACTCACCATCCTCCGAGATGCCGACTTTCAAATTGGGAAACTCCACATCGTTTCTGAAGTAATCATTCAGTAAAATATCGTCCGCAGTGTCGTTTACCCCTGCACTTGCACTAGGAAGCTCCGATGCCACACTGCTAGACAAAACGTAACCTGATGTGGCTCTCAGGCTACTACTATCACCGCTGGACTGCCAACTCGAGCTCCCAGCATCGGTAGATGAACGGAACGAGGAGTCACTATCGTTCGATGCGGAACGAACCGCTGATATCAGCACCAGCATAACTAATACCCAACTATGCTGCAACATATTATATTCTTTATTTTTTATTTTTTTTATCAGGAAGTTGTTAAGTTAAAAACAAGAGACCTTTTGCCTGCGCAAGTCAAAAAAACAGCAACAACCAGAGATACGCTCTCTAGTATAATTCACAAGTACTATGTCGTCTAGACCAAGGTGGAATGATGTCTTTTAAGTTAAGGAAAACTTCGAGAAGACCTCATTTTTTTGATTTATGTTAATTTTTTTTTTAATTCTCGAAATACAAAGTTTTCCCACCAGCGCGACGACCGGGTCACACGGAAGGACTAATAATCTGAAAAACCTGATATATTAATGCGTAAACGCAACGGAAATAATAATACATGGCAGTCTTATAGGCATGCTATTGGATACTAAGAGTATTATAAGTAATGGACGTACCTGTTTGGCGTAAGTGGTTGAAGATATATGTGTACGGTGGTGCTATTATTCTGAGCGGTGTGTTGCTGTTCAAGTACACTACCCCTACGGATGAGAAGCTTATAGCTTCGTTATCGCCGGAGTTGCGACTACAATATGAGCGCGAAAAGAAGTTAAGGCAAGACGAACAACGGGAGCTGATGCGCATTGTCCAGGAGACCGCGAAGAGTAACGACCCCATCTGGAAGACCGGCCCCATCGAGTCGCCGTGGGAGAAGAAGAAAACAGGCGAGTTTGTCAAGAACGAGAACTTCTTTGACAATATCCAGAAGACGAGGGCTGAAGAGGCACAGAAGGATGAACTGAAGCGGATTAGAGAGGAGTTGGACTCACTCAGAGCGCAGAGTATGCAGAAGACGAGCGGGATTGTAAGCGAGAAGAAAGGGTCGAGCTGGTGGAAGGTATGGTGAGGTTTCTCATTGTTAAACTTATTTATTTTTTTTCTGTTGTAAATATTTAAGATCCCAAAAAAAATAATAAACTGTTATTTATCTATTCTAAGAAGTTGTATGACAACATTTAGAAACGTAGAGTAGTGCTTGATAAGGTGATGCCCTATTTATTAAAAATAAGAAATTTAAAAAACAATTGCGCAAGCCCGGAATCGAACCGGGGGCCCAACGATGGCAACGTTGGATTTTACCACTAAACCACTTGCGCTAGTTAATTAGATGAAGTTTTAAGATCACAATGTTCGATAATAAGTATTTTGTAAATTCTGCAATAGAATGAGGATCTGCAAAAGATGACGATGCATGCACGAAATGCCAACCGGTTATCTAATGGAATCTCGATTAACGCTAACCTGCCAGGCACTCAACCAGGATAAAGACTGAATAGGGAGAATAATACTGAAGAGTATCAAACAAAAGCTCATATCTGTCGACATATTTTCGTTTCCAATAGCGTTACCGCGTTTTCTCTAAAGTTTTTCAACTCCATAGAACATGGCAACCAATAAATAATAGTTTCTGAAGTATTTAATTGCAAGTAGATTACCTTAACTGCTCACCCACATATGGCTACGTATCCTCTCTCATTCAATATAAGAGCACGATAGCTAAAGTCGTATCTCATGCTGTATAATGTCACCGTTGGCCAAATAATGATACCAGGTTTCCAAGGAAACTGGAAGAAGAATCCAGAATATCAAATACACGCAATACATCTGATGAGTCCAATACGAAAAGTTAGAAAGTACTGTTACTCCGTTGGCATTAGTTGAATACGTCAGTGTTAATGACTATAGCATACGTACTATCATCCGCATCATATTCCACGTCGTAACTACACGACACAGGAACGCAGGTTTCGTCAATAAACAACATTAACTAGCGCAAGTGGTTTAGTGGTAAAATCCAACGTTGCCATCGTTGGGCCCCCGGTTCGATTCCGGGCTTGCGCAATTGTTTTTTCTTTTTTTTTCTTTGCAGTTTGAGCATTAATAAAAAAGTCCTTAGAGGGGATGGTTGTTATGAATACTTGGTAGTTCTATTTTACTTTATTTCTGTGATACAACCACGACTGTTTTTGGTACATATCCTATCAACTGTACTTCCTTTACGACCGTCAGAATTTTTATATATCCAGAGAACCAACCACTTTCTGGTATTACTCTAGAGAAGCTGTGAAAAATGTATAGAAGTAGGAACAGGAATAGACAGAATTCTGGAATAAAAGGTCCCAGTTCTGCTTTAACGCAGTTCTTGAAGGAGGAAGGTATTAATGCTGAGGCTATTAGGAACAGATGGCTTCGTAGACAAGGGAAAGATGTGGAGGACGGAGTGAAAAGCACCTCCGAGGAAGTTGATGTTGAGGAGCATGACATCGAAAGCTATGAAGTAGAGAATGATTCTGAATCCACCATCTCTGGTAAACCAAGAATGAGTTCAGAAGATCCTATTGGTGATGCGCTTCTTGTTGGTGAGGAGGAGAAAATTGATGAAGGACCTCTGCCAATACTGAATGAAGCAAAGTCCACCTACGAGAATAGGATGAAGAGAGTTGAACTAGACAGTGATGAGGAAGAGTACGATGTAGATGAGAATTCGAGGACTGTTACACCATTACCAACCAGGAGGAAAGCTGTGGATAAAGCAGTAATAGAAAAAAAGTCTAAAGCGATCATCCAGAGCAGGCGAAAAAAGCAGCGGAGAGCAGCAAACCTTTTGGATAAGAAGGTAAACCCCGTTAATTCATTACAAGCGATCTGCATATCAAAAATCAGTGACAATATTTATAAATGGCAGAAAGAAACTGAAGAAAATGGGACCTCAAACCACAACGCTATTTTTGGAAACCTTCGTGAGGTTCTCGGTGGTGTTTCAAAGGAAAACCTGAATAACTTGGCCAATGCGCTATCTAAGAATCGAGCATTGAATGACCAGACACTACAGTTATTCCTGAAAACTGACCTAGATTCGCTAACTTTCCATGACTGTTCAAAAGTATCGTTTGATGGGTACAAGACGCTGGCCGTCTTTTCGCCTCACCTAAAAAAACTTTCGTTACAAATGTGTGGTCAACTTAATAATGAATCGTTGCTCTATTTGGCTGAAAAGCTGCCTAATTTGAAAGCTATTTATTTGGATGGTCCGTTTCTAATAAACGAAAAAACCTGGATCCAGTTTTTTGATCTGATGAAGGGAAGGCTTGAGGAATTCAAAATCTCAAACACGCATAGATTCACAGATAAAGCTTTATCTAGTCTTCTCATTAATTGCGGACATTCTTTACGAGTTCTCTCCTTGGTGAGATTGGATAGTGTTTTCAATTATGCATTATTACCACAATATCTCAATAACGAACTTTTTATGTCTTTGGAACTAGCATATCCGTATAATGATGATGACGTAACAGACGAGGTCTTAATTAATATTCTTGGTCAAGTAGGTCATAGCCTGAAGAACTTAGTAATAAGTGGTTGCACAGAATTGACTGATTCTTTTATTATCAACGGTATTGGCGCATTTATTGGTGGAAACAACCACCTTGAAGAATTGGGACTGGAGGAACTTGATCAACTCAGTAATGATTCACTAATTTATCTTTTCAGCCAAATTCAATTCCCATATTTAAAAAAATGCAGTTTTAGAAGGTCAATACAGATAGGCGATGGAACATTATTTGAGCTACTGCAAAATGAGGCAGTTCAATCTTTGAAAAGCATGGATCTGAACTCCGTCAAAGATATCACGAAGGAGACATTATCAATCATTAGCTGCCCTAATCTTGAATTCATTGATCTATCTTTTGTCCGAGCTGTTGATGATGATATTATTGAGAAACTAGGGAATCAAAATCCAAAATTACAACTAGTAGAAGTCTTTGGGGATAGTCTCATCACGGAGAAGGCTAAGATTAGACCTGGGATGACAGTTACTGGACGTCAAAGTGATAGTATTTAGAATAGAATTTTTTCAAAAATTTTGGGAGCTAGGCTAAATCAACAGCACATATATATATATATCTCCACAAATTAAAATTACGACCTATAACTCACACATAACGATTTAAACTATTAAATATATGATTTGAATGTACTCGTATATACATATCATAATTAACGAAATATGTGTATAAACAAAAGAATTAAAGAGATGTGATGAGTCCCTTATGTCGATTTGTTTAAACCTACCTGAAAAATTGTTGAGTGCAGGAAGGTTGCCTATTATTGTTATTGAAATAGACACCCGAACAGAGGGTTGCCTTACATAAGAAATAGTTAAGAAGGATAGTGATAAATGTCGATACGACCAACGAATCTAGCTGATTTTGACTTACCAGAAACCTCATTTGAAGACATTGACACAACATTTAGTAGGGACATTCCTACATCGAGTAGTTCAAACCTACATAATATACAGCATGGTATAAGGAACGGTGAAATACAATCGATAGAAGTGTCACAACCTACACCGTCCTCGCAGTCAACATCTGACACTGGTACAATATTCTCAAATAGTCGGGATAGGCCCTGGATGAACGACCTAGGCTCAGAAGATGACAAAAGTGATGGGTTTGAAGAAGGTGAAGAGTTTTTAAGTGACTTCCAGGAATTCCAAAACAGGAAAGATGACTTTGATGAGGCAATAAAAACACATTTCAATATATCTAATAAGGGACCTTTGCGGACAGTGTCTCGAGACCTGCCGACTACAATCGAAAGCAAGTTCAATAGGCAGCCAGTACGACAAAGCTCAGGTATTAGACAACCACGTTCTCTTATGAATTTACACCCTATAAAAAACTCCAACTCATACCATCGCCTACAAAACAGCTCTTCTGTTCAGAATCTTCAGAAACCATTAAGAAATTCGGGCCTACATATCAAAAAATCGATGCCTTCATTGTCAACATACAATCCTGTCATAGAAGAGAAACCCAAGTATTGGAAAAGGTCATGGGATATTGAGGAAGAAGAAGAAGATAATGACTATTTCAATGATTTTGATGAGGATGATCAGGACACATTTGATCTAGATGAGAAGACATTGCAATCAAGAATAAGGCCAAACAATGATCTTCCAAGCTCACCGTTTAAGATTTCACCAACTCAATTTGATATTATCCAACAGGATGACTTATTAACACCAAGATTACACAGGAGACAAAAAGAGGTTAGGTATCACAAGAATCTTGAGACCTTCAAAGAAAAGGAGGCTGTTAGGGAAAACAACCGCTATCAACAATCAGCAAAATCAAAGATTAAAACAATCAAACAGCAAATTGACCATAATACTCCCATTAAAAGCGGGCTAATGTATTACAACCCACAGAAAATGACCTGGGAAGGTAATGAGCGAGTACTAGATGAATTCCAAAACATAACATCGCTTGATAGAAGACCTATTTTGATTAGAAACAAGAGTACTATATCACCAGATAATACCCTGACCTACAACACTGTTCGAAATAAATTTAGCTCACAATCCCTTGGCAAAAGTGATTCGAGCACAAGAACGTCTTCTTCAAATCCACGTATTGTTGGTAAAATGATGTTTGATGAAAGAAATCTGAGATGGGTTAGTGTAAATAACGAAGAAATTGATCCATTTGCAGCTATAGATGAGGCTATTCCCGAACCGACGTTAACCAAAAAGAAAAGTTCGTCACCTTTTTTGAGATCAAGAAGCCAGTTAGTGTCTGCTGCTAAAAATTCCTTGCATTCAGAAAAAAGCTCACTGGATTCAATAGCGTCCAAGCCAAAACTGGGACAAAGAGAAAGATACCCATCAACACCAGCTGCAGCTATAAATCGCACCCGAGATGCCATCGACTACAACAGGGTGTACCGTTTATCAACCAAGGAACTTGAGAAGCTCTACCACGAAGAAAATCGCTGGCAGAGGAAGGTTGGAGGCTGGTTTGTGCTAGGGGACAGTCAACAGCAGGATCAAACAATGGCCCAGTTCAACCCTTCTGATAAAGACAACAATTTCATGTATGAAATTCGAAAAATGGTCATTAATTCCACGAAGAACTGAAGCTACAACATTTTTAAAAGGAAGAGAAACTGGTTTTTTGTTCTTTTCTTTTCTTTTCTTTCTCATTTACCTTTGAGTTTATCCCTGCATAAAGGCACTCATTAAAATAAAAGAACATTACGTATGTACGCCCAGGTAGGGCTATTCTACTTGATCCTTTTGAAAATAGTGCTGTGTTAAATATTCCATAAACGGGAAATTTCACGTCCTTTGTGTTTGAAAGTGCTTTAAATTCGCGAAAAAATTAAAAATAAAAAAAAAATTTTTTTCTGTTTTCGATATTCAAAAATAGCAACTGTTGGTTCGAATTACTCTAAAGTTGCATCAGGACATTATCAATCCAATAGGAGAACTCTCTGACAGCCTTTAATTTAATCTATTTTTTTTTTTGCCTTCCGATCTATATTTTACAAGTTGCATTCTCGTCGTAACATCTAATAGCTATTATAAGAAGAATAACAATAGAAAGCTAGACAGCCCGCCTCTATTTCCCCTTGCATATTAAAAAAGTTTGGAATAACAAATTATTCATGATCACAGCATAATGCTGGGAAACGATTGGAAATACTCCATCAATTCGAGGACATTTGATGATTTGGACGAAGAGGAGTTTAAAAATTTCAGGTTCAAAACAGCATTGAGTTACCTCTTTGATGTCATCATTATAAATATTCTGAAAATAGCCTTTTTCGTTTCTGATATCTATACATGTGTGAAACTGTTAGCGTTTAATAGCTGGTCTAATAACGTAATAAAGCCGTTTATATCCTTCAGAGTAACAAAATGGCTTTTCAGCGCATGCATATTTGCATCCATTGTCCTACTAATTTTTGAATCTATGATGGGTATCAGAATATATCGGACTCGCAACATATCAGTAACATATGTGAACAACTTCTCGAGGAATATATACTCCATCAAATCATATTCTAAATTTTGCATTTATAATAAGCTGACACCCAAAGGATTCTTTGAAAAAATCTCATTCTTCACGTTCTTTGAGTTGAACAACTGTCTTAGACTATTATTCACTGATACACCGAGACAAGTATTCAATGGTCTTACACTGTGGTCGGTGTTAGTCTCTGCTGGAAATGGGACTGACTTGGGTGACCTCGAATCCTTCAATAATTTGATAAACAAAATTAAAAGAATAGCGGAGACAAATCATGCAGAAGCCGTCATCTTGTCTTTCATGTTATTTTCTTTCATCCTATGGGCATTCTTTATCTGTAAATTTATCCTAGCATTATTATCCTCAGTAATCGTTTATTTCAATTTGATTAGAAAACATCGTTATGGTAGTCTGAAGGCCTTTGTATGCATTACCATCAGCAAGAAAGTTGACGAAATTGTGGATAAGCAGAGGAATTTCACGAAATCACAGAATATCTTTAAAACCAGTTTGCTACAATCAGAATCTATGTTAGATATAAATAGAGATCTCGAGAGAACTACGACTGGTGCAAGCTTTGAACTGCATAAATTGCCAAGCATAAACTCAGAAAAATATATTGGTGATATGATACATTCAAGTTCTGACTTTTCTACTCACGAAGAGTACGAAATGATGACCAAAGAACCAGAGGTTAGAAACTCTATTATTTACAACCAACAATTTATTACTAACACTGGATACAATCAAAGTACAATGAAACGAATTTCAGGTTCAGGTAACGTTATTAAGAATATGGAGAATTCAAAGCAAAATAATCAAGAGTATCATGAAACTATTCTAGAGGTAGAATCTGAAGAAAGCTTCGACCCGCTGGACTATGATTATGAGGAAGATTCTCCACCCAAAAACTATTCATTAGAATTAGATAATTCTTTAGAGCATGAAGCCGGAATGCCGAAGACTGTAGATTTGACTCACACCAAAGGAAATGATCAGGCAGGTCTACTTTATCCAAAAGGTTTTACCAGTAGCAACGATTCTTCCGTTAGAGGAGACGTAGATAACTACTCTCGCTATTATTCAACGACTAAGAAGAAAATCTCTTCAAAGTCAAACCAGGGACAACATATCACAAAACCTCCACCGCCCCCTATAAACGTTCATTTAGCAGTAGTAGGATCAGGTACAGACAAACTTCATACTCCTGACAGAGTATATTTTAGATCATCAGAACGTAATCTACCGGAATTAGATTAACTATATAGACCAAAATTCATATAAATACTCCCTACGTATTATCAAGTTGTAGTATAGCACGTTAGCATTATTCATTAAGGTAGTGAGAAGAAACAGAATACCATTATTTGCCATTTCCTTGTCTAGTTTCTTCCATATGAGAACATTTAAACGTTTATTTTCATAGGCACGATAATAAATGGAACGTACGTTTCTGTCAGTGAACAACATAACAGGATTGGTCCGTTGGCGTAATGGTAACGCGTCTCCCTCCTAAGGAGAAGACTGCGGGTTCGAGTCCCGTACGGATCGCTAAAATAATTTTTTTTTTTTTTTTCTTAGGTATGAATTAGTTCAGTTTCGTTCAACGGGTAAGCAAGTAAACTTTTTTATGTAGATTCTATTAGGGAAATTGCGATGAGCTAGTTACAAACTTTATAGATAAAATCTATCCTGATATTGATTCTGGCCTTACTTTACATTTACACTTTTTTATACGTAATAGCTGAGACCCGAACGTTTGTTATATTATTAACTAAAGATGAGTGCTGTTTTAAAGAAATGTGAGATTTGTAAAGAGAATGATTTCAAATACAAGTGTCCCAAATGTTCTATAAGATATTGTTCGCTCACATGCTATAAGAATGAGGAAATACATATACATAAAGAGGAAGAAAAGCCGGAGGAGAAGTGTGCTGTACAATGCGGGGAAGGTGGTAATGTAGAAGAGAACGATAGTGTGGTGAAAGCACTAAAAACTGAGAAATTTAGGAAAATATATGAAGAGACACCACAACTACAGGAACTCCTTAAATATAATACTGTCAAATTTCACCTCATGAAGATTCATAAAATAATGACAATAAACGTAACTGATATAAATGACTCTAGCTCGCAGATGACTACAGAGGCTAAGAAACAACTTGCGATTGATTATTTGAACACTTTAAGATACGGAGGAATACATTATAATGAAGCTATAGAGGAGTTCTGTCAGCAAACACTGTCGAAATTAGAGACCTAATAAACTAGCAACTATTCTGGGGGGAGAGACATTTTTTTGTTAATAATATTTCAAAACAGAATTTCCACACGACTGTTTCAGACTGAGCGGATGCAATAGTAACGATCGTTTTTTATATATAATGAACTGAATAAAAAAATGAAAAAACTACAACAGGGTAGTAATTACGCTCAGAAACAATATTTGAACCCAGACGCTATCAATAAATAGAATAATAATCTCCCGGGTTTTTAGGCTCATATTATTATTCCTGAAATGGTCTAAACCTTTGTAATTACTTCTCGGATGTAAGTTTTATCGGATACCTCAAAGAAAAAAACAGCATTATAATAGACTTTATGTATAGTGTAGTGATATTGCCACGTTAAGTCACCGTAATCACTATTAGCGTTACTCATTCAAGAATAATAGAAATAGCCCCCCAGGTGTGATATAATAGACAATAATGGGGCATATCTATAACCTTAGACAATGACTAAATATATCTATAGAATTGATGTATTTCATTAAAAAATATGTTATGAAGTCTTAATATTTCGTTACCCCACCCACCCGGAAACGGTCGATCTTGTTTGCTACATGGGCACATGGCGCAGTTGGTAGCGCGCTTCCCTTGCAAGGAAGAGGTCATCGGTTCGATTCCGGTTGCGTCCAACATTATCCTTCTTTTTTAAGTTACTCACTGCAACAATTCTCACTTCCAATTTATTTTTCCTATTTCCTACTTGGATTTTGTCGATGAGCACAGCATCTCAAATATTAATTATAGTCTATGTTTTGTTTTGTTTCTGTTTCTTATTCTCGCATTGATTAGATAATATAGAGCCGTCGTTAATAAAGGCTTTTCTCTCAATGTCGTATAGAACTGGCAGAAACAATATTTAAGCATCGCTCTTTATTCTTATTAAGTTCAAATTTCCTATATATTGTTATTATTTTCTGTTGGGCAGAAAATAAGTTCGATTCATCTGCTAGAATATAAACCCGAATTTACCATGCTATTAATGAATTACAATGATCAAGCCTGTTTGAGTGCGAGAGTTTGATCAGCTAAAATATTTAGGACATGATAATAAAGTATGAATAAAATAGTATACCAATATCCGAAATAGTGTATTTACAAGACCAGTGAACTCCGCTTATTCTCCTATTAGTTACAGTGTTTTTCCTTGGCAAGGGACATTCTGGATATACGGTCACATATTAACATTAAATATATTCCAAGAAAAAATATATGGTACATATAAACTAAGTAATTATGCTCCAAAATTAATCAGGTATGAAAAATACCTAAATATAATCTTTTATTAATACAATTCACTCAATTTTCATTGGTTATAAAAAACATCTTTTTTTTTCTATTATAATTTTTTCGTATAGGCGAATTTTGGCTGTCACGATGACAAATTTAAAAAATATACGTCATCTTTAGAGATTATTCAGGTTACTGGCAATTCAATTCTTATTTCACTTCTGGAAGCCTACTTTCTGTTTATCGAGGTGACCTGTACATTGAGTTCTATTATCTGGAGTCGGTTATTTGGACCAAATAAATTATCAAAACATTATAAGGTAACCATTCAAGAATGCACACTGCTGAATTCCTAAACATCGAGCCTACAGAAATATCCTCCATCCTTGCTGGAGGTTACAACCATCCGTTGTTGAGAGAATGGCAAAGCGAACGTCAGTTAAAGAAGAATATGCTGATTTTTCCACTTTTCATCTCTGACAATGACGATGACTGTACTGCCATTGACTCCTTACCAAATATCAAGAGATTCGGTGTAAACAAGCTTGCGGAGTACTTGAAACCTTTAGTTCAGAAGGGATTAAGGTCTGTTATCTTGTTTGGTGTTCCTCTGAAGGAAGGGACGAAGGACCCTGTTGGTACTGTAGCTGACGACCCAAAAGGGCCTGTTATTCAAGCCATCAAGTTATTGAGAAGAGAATTCCCAGATTTATACATCATTTGTGATGTCTGTCTTTGTGAATACACCTCCCATGGTCACTGTGGTGTATTATACGATGACGGTACAATTAACCGTGAGAGAAGTGTTTCTAGAATTGCGGCTGTTGCAGTCAACTATGCCAAAGCAGGTGCTCATTGTGTGGCCCCAAGCGACATGATTGATGGTAGAATTAAGGACATTAAGAGGGGTTTAATCGAGGCGGGTTTAGCACATAAAACCTTTGTTCTATCCTACGCAGCCAAATTCAGTGGTAATTTATATGGCCCTTTTAGAGATGCAGCCTGTTCCAGCCCAGGTACCGGTAACCGTAAGTGTTACCAGCTGCCACAAGCTGGTCGTGGTCTAGCCAGAAGAGCTTTAACTAGAGATATGAATGAAGGTGCCGATGGTATTATCGTTAAACCCTCTACTTTTTACTTGGATATCATGCGTGATGCTAGCGAAATTTGTAAGGACCTACCTATCTGTGCTTATCATGTCTCAGGTGAATATGCTATGCTACATGCAGCAGCTGAGAAGGGTATTGTTGATTTGAAAAGTATTGCTTTCGAGTCTCACGAAGGCTTTCTAAGAGCTGGTGCCAGATTGATCATCTCCTACTTCACACCTGAATTCTTAGGCTGGCTGGAAGCTTAATCTTATGATTTTTATGATTGTACCCTCAGAGCCCTTTAACGTTTTTATTTCAAATAATTTAATCTATTAGTTGTTATATAATTCCTGCATATATTGTAACTATACCATTTCCAAAAAAAGCAAATTTATTTAGTAACATTTATTATATGAAGAAAAGAAATATGACTAGACTATGGAATATTTACAATGATATGAAACTGTTATAATGGCATTCTTATTTCTTCTCTTTTTCCATCCCAAGCACTGTCATTAGAGGGCCAAGCTGGTCAGGTCCTAATTGTATCCCAGCATTATCAAGGGCGCCTTTGAAATCGTTCATAGCAAGTCTCAAATCTTTATCCATTAAAATCTTGATCATTTGCATGGGTTTAAAGCTCCGTTGGCCGTCTGAGTCATGGTTGTCGTTGTTCACAAGCTTCTTCTCAATCATAATCTGGCTCACCTTTTCCAGCTTACCCATTACTTCGGGGTTCGAATGGATACGGTCCATTAGTTGTTGGACCTTAATGTGCGCGTCCACCTTTTCATTATTGATCTTATTGTCCCACGACTGGGCATAGCACCTTACTGGAACAACGCTGCGAAAGTTAACCAAACTCGATGGCCTTATTGCAATACTCCTAAACACTGTAGATTTCAACATTTCTCTGTACTATTGTAACTGTGCCTACTAGCTTATACGTATTTAAAGAACGCTTTGTGCCTTTTCCTTTCTCTCTTTCTTTTCAAGAGCCTCTTGTTCTTTATTTTTGCTGTTAACTAATTGATTCTCGTCTGCAAATAGCTTCGAAAATGAATGATATACAGAATTTCCGTTCGGAATTTTTGAGGAGGGTCCACTAGATAAGGTCTATATAATATTCTATATATTTCGCAGACGACAACATATAAAGAGATTGTATTTGGTATCAAGTTAGTTGGTTTGGAAATGTTACAATTGTTGATTTGAATTTTTTTTTTTGCAGCATGCATGTCCACAAGCTGACTTTATGAGAATTTCCACCTGTTTCCACAAGCCTCGCAAGTACAGAACGTTGTCAGAGGTTCATCCGCCGATCTTGTTTGCAATTGGTAGTACGAGACCTTCTTCTCTTTGCACTTACCGCAGGTAAATCTATCTGTTACGGATCTCTCGATGGTTGCACCTTGAGCGTTAAACAAATTCTGTTTCTTGATTTCTTCCATCTTCTTCTTTAAATGTTCTGGTGCGAGGTCTTTAGGGTCGCTATTGACTAATTGTTCCGGTGACAAGTCTCCGTTAGTGATTCTTGATCTGAGGTCAGGGTTGTTCTTGGAAATAACGTTAGAATATATGACACGGTATTTGTCCTTGTATTCCTTCTCCTTCGTCGTGCAATCATTCAACTTGTTCATCTCAGCCTCAATAGATATGCTGGTGTGCAATATGGATTTAGGTGGGTGCTCGCTCTCCTTCGCCAATGCGTCGTACATTGCTTTTATCACTTGGTCTCTTAGCTTGTTGTTGTGCACGTTTGGGTCGACTCCATCATTCTTTGTGTTTCTGACCTTGTTGCTGACAAATTTGTCAGTCTTACGAGGCTCATGAGTAGACGAATTAGACGGAGTCGCATTGCTCTCCTGCTGCTGCATACGCACTTTCTTGCTCTTATTGATAGCATCCTTCCAGCTATTAATCATTTTCTTCACAAGCTTGACAATCTCGGCATTGCTGGACTTTTTAAATTTGTTCACTTCAACACCCACTTTTGTCTCCCTAAGCAACTTCTCGGTGGGAACTACCTCCTTCTCGAGGATCTTCAATATTTCAAGTACTTGCTCATCATTGGCCTTGGATTTTTCCAAGTTTTTAACATGCACAATCACGTCCTTCGAATCCATCCTAGTTATTAATCTTTTTGATTATGCTTTTATCAAGTTTAGATATGTAAAGTACCGCTCTTTGAAAGTCTCTATCTCTTTGTTATATCAATTATTCAAAAACTTTTCTTACAATTCAAAGTTTTTGTAAATGAACCGTTTTCTTTAAAAAATTTCAACGAAAACTCAAAATATATCAAATTGAGATATTTAATGGATTCCTGTTTTGTACGATATTAAAAGCCAATGAAAGGTAGCTATAAATATCAAGAATTTTCCATCTTATGAATAGACAAGTTCAAAATAACCCGCCTTCCAGAGTTGTATATGTGGGTTCTATCCCGTATGACCAAACAGAAGAGCAGATACTGGACTTGTGTAGTAATGTCGGTCCCGTGGTGAGCTTGAAGATGATGTTTGATCCTCAAACCGGCAAATCGAAAGGTTATGCATTTGTACAGTTCCGAGACTTGGAATCGAGCGCATCTGCTGTGAGGAACTTGAATGGTTATCAATTGGGGTCCCGTCTTCTGAAGTGCGGATATTCTTCGAACAGTGATATTACTGAGCAAAACGTTGGTGGTAATGGCAATATAGGAGGCAACGAGGAGCTAAATGATTTCTCTGATAATGTCAGTGCGCGATTCCCTCAGCTTCCTCAGGGTGTGGATGTGAATATCAACATGACTACCCCGGCAATGATGATAAGTAGTGAGCTAGCAAAAAAATCCCCGGAGGAGCAGATTAAGCTACTCAAATTGTTTCAGGACTGGACGAGAGAGAATCCCGATGACGCTGTTTTACTATTACAGGAGTGTCCCCAGCTCTCATTTGTAATAGCGGAACTACTACTGACAACCGGAATAAGTAAAGTTGACGAATTGACAGAATTAGTGTCCTCTAATGGCAATAATAACAACATTACTAGCTCCGGTGACGGAGATGCACTAAACAAAGATGTTGATCCAAAAGTACGGGCAAAACAAGTGGACCTATTAAGACAGGTATTACAACTAAATGACAGCGAGATAGCCGTATTGCCATACGATGAGAAAATGATAATCTGGGACTTAAAACAGAAAGCATTAAGAGGAGAGTTTGGGGCCCTTTGACGGTATTGCTTTTTATAAAAATGAAATGTTCCCAATAAGAAACGTAGTAACAAGACATTCCATGATGAAAACAACATTACACCATCTCATAAACATATAAAGCTAGTGTTAATTAAATATGGATAAATGTTACCAACCTAATATTCACAGTAATTATGTATAGTTCAAGATATTTTTTCATGAGATTATAATTAAAATTGGGTTTTAAAACCGTATTAGAATTTCTGTTTAATTTAAACTAGTATTTAACGTGCTATTTTATTCCTAGGAGAGCTCTAACAAATATGTACTTCAAAAGAGCTTTAAAGCAAGATAAGAAGTTTCCAAGGATATTTCACAAAACCCAGTCTTCTAGCTTTACGACCTAGGTAATTTCATTCCTTACTTAAGCTTCCTAGATTGATTTTAGGAATGTGAATTTGGAACTGCTTCTTATGTTTCAACGCAATTTTTACTGGTTAGAATTCGTAAATAAACTGCAAGCTGGCTGATCTATGTTACCACTTTGTGATAGTTCATAAATCAATACTGTTGATTCAAGAGGTTTATTTGTTATCTATGAATACACACGAATGGTAGAAGATCCATTGATACATAAACCGTTTCCTCATCATTTTCTTTCCACAACAAAGTCTATCATTGATTGAGACCTTCAAGTATATTGATACCTTTTCATAGAATTAAAAATACCTTCATTTCCATCCCTCATGCAATTTTTCGGATTTGAAGTTTCAATATCAGAGTTTTCTCACTCCTTGGCCCGGGAATCCATTAGTTGCTCAACTATCAGTGCTGTAACTAACACTGGTATACCCTAATCAGAAGATTGTGGAGCCGTATCTATTTGAGTATATCAATTTGCGGCTCATTACTATTGCTAAAAGTCCTCTCATTGTGTTAATTCATATCCAATTATTAGACTTATCGCAACACGTTATCGCAACGTTGACAAAGTATGAAGTGAGGAATATCTAAGAATAGAGTCTGTCGTGGAAATCGCATTTACAGAGATATTGAGATAGGTTGATACACTTGTTTTATATGCTCCACATTTTATAGGTAACCAAAACAATCTAGCTGCTGTTAAAGTCATCGGTGGGTTCCTACCAGCATCCACGTATCCTTAACGGGAGACCTTGAAGATCAGCTGGGGATGATGATTTTCAAGTGAATGTCTAGTGCCCATCAAAACTAGATTAACTCTGGCATCCAATGTTAGATATACTGTCTGTGGACTTCTCTGGTGGTCGGTGGTAGTTCTCAGTTAAGTGTAGTCAAGATGGTGTGTCCTAAAAACGATGTGTTTCTCTCTGTAGATACTGAGATTTTCTGAGAGAGATGACAGCGCCTACGTCAGAGAACGTACAATTCATGACGTTCTTGCAACTATGTACCTTGAGTACCTACTGCAGATCTATTCTACATGCTCATCTGTCTAAACAGAAATATACGCTCTGTTAGATTGCAAGCACCGATTTCCTCGGGTATCGAATTGTCACATAATCATTTAGATTATTGAGAGTACTATCACTACTCGTGATTCTTTGTATTACACCTGTTGGTTTTTTGGTGCAACTATAAAAGCACTTTTTAAAACTATTTCAGATTATTTTCAATGACCACAATGTTCATTTAAAAAAAAAAAAGAAAAAACATTAACTTTCTTCCTCCGTGCCTTCCCAGAAATATTAGCACTGAAACCGCCGCACAACTAATGTAAATTCTCCTGCATTCCTACTTCTTCTGAGGTAAATCTCTGGGCATTGCGAAAACCTTTTTTCTTTCTTTTTTTTGTAATTAGAAACAAAAAGAAATTAATCCGTGCGGAGTTTTACTCTTTGTTTTCCTCAAGATTACGTAAGCTACACTTTGTTTTACAGGAACTTTTCTTTTTCCATGCGGCTGATATATTTCAGTTTAATTCTTTCATTTGTGAAAGGGGAAACCCAATGGGGACTACTAATAGATTTGGATAGTAAAGTAGTGGAAATAAGGTATTGTAGCGAACGCTGCGGTTAGTTAAAATTGATTATAGAAAATGTCAAAAGCATAACAAATTAGAAAAAAAAAAAGAAGGAGTGGTATCTTGTTTAATTATACAGTATATATGTAGCAATTGGTGGATTTCCTACATTAAAAACAGTACTAAAAGAATCAGACGGAAAGGACTTAGGAAAGCCGACGTCGTTACGGCAGACCCCTTGAACTGTGAGATAATCGGTGGTGTAGCCTTCAGGCTCGAGCTAGTTTGCGGTGAGAAACGTAAAAGCGTTGGTGTATTTTCATGTGTTGCTGAGCTCATGGTATCTTTGGCTGGTGGCGCAGAGCTCGGTACTTGTGAACACAAACACTCACTTTCTGTCACGAACGGCACGGCCGTGACCGTAGTTGTGGACGTCGCCGTTGCAGAGGCAATAGTCTGTGTGATTGTAACAGTTGGTAATTTCTGCTGAGTCTCTGAATTTATGTTGCTAACATCGCTGGATGCTACTGCTGAAGAATATCCCACTGTGACTGTAACTACATCACGCATAGTGATAGTTTGTGTGAGAATGTTCTGTACAGTAATGTTCTGCCGTTGTATTACACTAGCTGTAACGTTTTGCTTCAATATTTGATTTGATACAGATGAAGCACTTACAAACTGGGTAGAGACATCATGGGATATCACAGTCTCGGTCTTCGTTTCTGTTTCAGTCCTTGTCTCTGTAACAGAAACAGAAACAGCAACAGTGACTGTCGATGGGGTCTCGTGGGCTAAAACTGAGTAGGATTTATTGACGCTACTGGTAACCTTAGGACTTTCCGTACTCAAGGCACTTGGAACACTTGAAGTTGGCAGACTCGGTACGTATTTTGTGATTGTGGTTGGAATACAGGTACCGTTGAGGAACTGAGTTCTTCCAGACTCTCTAATCTGGGTGGTATGGTCTTCCTCAATGAACTCAATAGATGGGTAATAATTACATTCATCTACAGTGGATGTCACAATCTTTGTGATATTTATTGTCCCAGTCATATTATATGTCATAGTAACATAGGCCGTCTTCGTCAAAATTGAGGTAACATTAGGGAGCCTATTGTCTGTATTAATTGATTTCGTCTCAGTGTTGTAAGTTGTTTTTGTTACATATCTAGTCTCAGTTACATGGTCCGTCTCTGTAACATATCCCGTTTTTGTTGTAGATTCAACCTCTGTCTCCGTGATTGTGGCCATCAATGCAGTATATTCTGTAACAATAACCTGCTCAGTTGACGTTTCAGTGGCTATCTCAGTAGTATGCGTGGTTTCGGTAGTTTTCTCTGTCTCTGTGACGTGGTCGGTTTGTGTTGTAGTTTCAACATTCGTCTCTGTAACGTGATCCGTTTGTGTTGTAGATACAACATCCGTCTCTGTAACGTGATCAGTTTGTGTTGTAGATACGACATCCGTCTCTGTAACGTGGTCCGTTAGTGTTGTAGATTCGACATTAGTCTCCGTGATTGTGGCCATCAGTGCAGTATAGTCTGTAACAGTAACCTGCTCTGTTGACGTTTCAGTGGCTATTTCAGTAGTATGTCTGGTTTCAGTAGTTTTCTCTGTCTCCGTGACATGGTTGGTTTGTGTCGAAGTTTCAACATCCGTCTCCGTAACATGGTCCGTTAGTGTTGTAGATTCAACCTCTGTCTTCGTGATTGTGGCTACCAATGAAGTATAGTCTGTAACAGTAACCTGTTCCGTGGCAATCTTAGTACTTTGTTCTATCTCGGTAGTTTTCTCTGTCTCCGTAATACGATCGGTCTCGGTGACATATTCTGTCTCAGTGATATTCTTGGTAACTTGCACAAGGTTTGTTTCCGTTATCTGTACTATGTCAGTATCTGTAACAAAGTCTGTTTTAGTTAGTTGTTCAACTTGAGTCGTTGTTACTTGTTCAGTCTCTGTAGTATAATCGGTTGCAGATTGCACTAATGTCTCGATAATGGCTGTGTGGTCGGTCACTGTTACGCGATCTGTCTCTGTTACTGTATCGGTCTCAACAGTGCGTTCTGTATTAGTTACAGTCCTGTTTTCTAGTTCAGTGGTCGTAAAAATCTCGATTTTCTTCTCGACTTCTGTCGTCGTCTCGATTTTTGTTTCTGTTACTTTGTCTGTCTCTGTAACTTGCTTGGTTTCTGTTTGTGTTATATTATGGACGTCAATGGTATGATCAGTTTCTGTGATTTTTTCAAGCTCTGTTACTGTTTCAGTAAGATGATCTGTTGTTACTTCTGTTACTCGATCTGTTTCTATGGTCGTATCGATTAGTAAGGAGGAAACCGTATTGATCTCAGTAACAATTTCGGTTGTGTGTTCTGTGATATTATTAATTTCTGTTACTGTAGTGTATTCGGTATTCGTAAGTAGTTCTATGCTGGTAGCAAAGGTTGTGATCGATTCAATGTCGGTTGCAGTAGTTGTTGTTGTCAAGGTTTCTATCTCGGTTGTAGAAATTGTTGTTGTCGCTGAACATCCAGGTTCCTCATTTAGAGGAGAGGAAGGTGTAGATGATGTAGATAATACAGGAGGTGGATCACTCCGGGGCAAGCTGATTATTATATGACAACTGGGACAGATTCTTGTTGTAAATGTTGTGGTGATACGAACAGTCCTCGTAGAATCTTGTGAGGCAACTGCCCTTAAAAAAATTGCACTTATTAGATAAATAATTAATGGTGTCATTGAAGCTCGGGTATTATTTGCCGGGCTTAATTTTTCTGGTATGTAAACTATAGCTTTTTAAAGAACAGTACCAGTTTGAGGAAATGATCGGAAAGATGCCTTCAACAGGTCGATGGGTTTTATAAGAACCTACCGAATATATACTAACATATTTTCAGCTTTGAAAAATTCCGGAAGGCATTGTAATCCTCAACTTTGGGAATTTTATCATTCATTAGCTAGCAATAATAACAAAAAAAAAGGAAACGGCGTTTTTCGATATTCTCTCCATCAAAAATATTGCCTGAAATTCTTACATTTCACATTGCCAATTTTTATTGAACCCCATAAATGATCTACATGGATAAAACATAGCATGGTTGCTAAATGATTATGAGAACATATGCCCTTGTGAGCAGACAGGTGAAATCATATCATCTAACAAAAAGAAAAAAAGATAGCCTATGCTTACAATCTTCTCCGTGACAGTTTCAGCCGAATAGTTCTCTGTGGCCCCTTCTAGAATACCTTTCGCTAAGAAAGCTTTCTTCTCCAGAACAACCAAATGACAGGTTAAACCATGTAATTAACCAAATTGGGTAATATACATGGTAAATCTAATTTTAATTAAACTCAGAAATCGTAACTGGAAACCGGTATAACGTCAAAAATCCTTACTCCATGTTGGATTCATCTTCGATGTACGGACCTTTATGCTTCCCTCCTTTTACGGTTATACGTTGTTTTGTTTTTGCATTTTGAAACTTCAACACCGAGCAGGCTTTTATTGTAACGGCTACGCTGTTGTCACGGAGAGAGAAAAAGAAATGGCCTCAAAGTTCAAGAATCTCATGCAACTATTATCTAGATTTACATTAATAAGTCAAGAACTTTTGATTCCGGTAAACAACGATTGTGTAACTTGTCGGAGGTAGCCTAGATGTAGAGAAGAGATATGCTAGAATGAGAAGTAGATGGTGATGACTATTCTCTTGACATTTACTACCAAAAAAAA